>CAUYQV010139929.1:0-11111 GCA_963574575.1 Galagoides demidoff | reverse complement strand
CTGGGACCACAGGCGCCCGCCACAACACCCGGCCATTTTTTGGTTGCAGCCGTCATTGTTGTTTGGTGGGCCCGGGCTGGGGATTCGAACCCGCCACCTTAGGTGTACGTGGCTGGCGCCTTAGCCGATTGAGCCACAGGCACCGAGCCAGGTTTAATTTTCTAAAAATGGCCAATTATTTGCCAGCATCCATGTGTTTTTTCTTTGCACTGTTGATCTGAAGTGCCACATTTTTTAACATTTCATTGGAGGTGATTTGGATCTGTTTCTTTTTTGTTATTGTTGCAGTTTGGCCAGGGCCGGGTTTGAACCCACCACCCTCAGTTTATGGGGCCCACACCCTACCCACTGAGCCACAGGTGTTGCCCTAGATCCATTTCTGAACTAGATCTGTTGGGTGGTAATAAATTTTGGTATTCTGACTTAAGGAAAAAAAAAAATACCTTTCTAAGGACTTCTTTTAACAATAAAAATGTTGGCTCCGTGCCCGTAGTTCAGTGGTTAGGGTGCCAGCCACATACACCGAGGCTGGCAGGTTTGAACCTGGCCCCGGCCTGCTAAACAGCAATGACACTACAACAACAACAGAAATAGCCAGGCGTTGTGGTGGTGGGTGCCTAGTCCCAGCTAATTGGGAGGCTAAGGCAAGAGAATCACTTAAGCCTAAGAGTTTAAGGTTGCTGTGAGCTGTGATGTGACGGCACTTTACCGGGGCAACATAGTGAGACTCTAAAATAAAATAAAATAAAAAATGTTGCATGGATATGTGGCACACTCCCTCTAGGTAGGACAGACACAACTGTAGTATGGTTTTACCTGTCATGTGTAAATTACATAACCTAATATTTGTATCCTCGTATTAATTTGGAATTTAAAAGATGAGAAAAAAACAATAAAAATTATTTTTATCTTTTGTTATTAAAGATCTGAGAAGATGTCAGGAATCCCCTAGGGTGGAATATTTCCTCATGTTAAGGGAAACTTTTCACTGTTTCTAAAAGCTTTGTGGGAGTGATACTGCAGTGATCCACAAGGGTGTCATCGGGACCATGTGGGCCACTTAGTTCTACACCTTCCTTTACAAAATTGACTGACTTAGTTTTCTTACTTTTCACTATAAATACAATACATATTTTCTGTAATGAAAAACTTAGACAGTAGGGAGAACAAAGTCATCCATAATACCACTGGGTAAAAAATAAAGACAAACCAGAGGACTAAAGTCATAGGAAGCTCTTACTCCACTCAAATAGCAGGTGAAATCAAACTGTAGGTACCCCTTTTTAAATTTGTTGTTTGCTACCTACTATGTCACGAACATTTTTTATGTTACTTAGTATTCTGCAACATAGTTTTAGATGTCTTTCTAAGTAATTTTAGATTTTGCATTAGAAATTAGAAAATATTGGCTGGGCATGGTGGTGCTCAGGCAATCCACCTGCCTGGAAGCTGAGGTGAGTAGATTGCCTGAGCCAGAGCAAGTCCCTGTGTCTAAAAGATAGCCAGGTATTGTGGCAGACGCCTGTAGTCCCAGCTACTGGGGAGTCTGAGGCAAGAGGATCACTTGAATCCAAGAGTTCGAGGTTGCTGTGAGCTGTGATGCTACGGTACTCTACCTGACCAAGTGAGACTCTGTCTCAAAAAAAAAAAAAGTAGAAATTACAGAATATTTCTTTAATAACATTTTTTATTAACTTAGTATAAATTTTTTAGCTTGTATTTTACATTACAAATAAAACTTTTAGTCTAAGTGTTTCAAATAATGATTGGACAAAAATCTTAGAAAATTTCATTTTGGACTTCTTGCTGGGTGCAGTGCTCACGCCTCTAATCCTAGCACTCTGGGAGGCCGAGGTGGGTTAATTGCTTGAGCTCAGGAGTTCCAGACCAGCCTTAGCAAGTGAAGACCCTGTCTCTTAACAAATAGCTGGGTGTCATGGCGCCTGTAGTCCCAGCTACTGGGGAGGCTGAGGCAAGAGGATTGCTTGAGCCCAAGTTTTAATAGAGGTAATTTGGGACTGGGACACTTGTAAATTAATCCATACTGTCTGCAATAAAAATTGTTTGCTTCTTTCCCCTTCCTTTATAGGAACTTTAATGGAATTGGGTATCTCCCCAATTGTAACATCTGGTTTGATTATGCAGTTGTTAGCTGGAGCCAAAATCATTGAAGTTGGAGATACACCCAAAGACAGAGCTTTATTCAATGGAGCCCAGAAACGTGAGCATTACTACAATTAAAGAGCTCTTTCCAAATTTGAGACTGTTTGTGGTAACGGTGTTCTCTATGGTCCTTTTTGCCTTTGATTTAAGCATGTGCTCCTCTTCCCTGATTTTTATCAGTATTTGGTATGATCATCACCATTGGGCAAGCCATTGTGTATGTGATGACGGGGATGTACGGGGACCCGGCAGAGATGGGCGCTGGCATCTGTCTCCTTATCATTATTCAGGTAAGAAAGTTTCTTTTTTTTTTTATTTTTGAGATCATTAGAAACCTTTTCGTTTCTCTTTTACTAACCTGTAATTTCGTTTAAGATCAATGGTTTCAAAAGGAACAATGAATTAAAACCAAATAAAATTCTCTAAACCAGTCTATCAACCAGCCAACCAAAAACAAACCCAGCCTCCTGGAAAGAACTCCAACAAGCATGATCTAATCTAGTATCACCCTTTGACTTAAATCACGAGCTAACATAGGAAGAATTAAAACTTCTCGCACAACCGCCACTGCTTGCTCCTACTTTAGTATCTGATCTTTGACCAGACCAGAAATCTCTGAACTAAAAGGGAGAAGTGTGGTGCAGAAGGGACTTAGAAGGTCGAGGTCTGGCCACTTACTAAGCGTCCAGTAATGCTCAGATACCATACAGGGCTCACCCAAGAGTACACTTGCTAAGGGGCTGTGATGAGGACTTCCTGCAGCTCCAGTGTGAATAAATACATGATGAAGGGGAGTGGTGGTTGTAGAAATCTCTTGAAAGCACTTGGTCTTCACAGGTCCATCCTGTGTCGGAGGGGTGAGAGGCCCATGGTATGAAGTATCTTGCCTCTGGCTCCCAAAGTCCTATTTTCATATGCAGAAAACAAAGCAGTTTGATCCCTTTTTTCTTTTCTAATAATTCTTTAGGATGGCGATTGATAGATTTCTTAATTTTTTCATTTTCTTTTAAACTATTTGATTACAATATTTTGATTACTGAAGTGCTATGTATAAATTGTGTTGATTTAAAAAATAAAATTTATTCCATAAAATAGCCTCATAGCTACACAATATCGAGAATTATGGATCACCTGTATTTCCTCAGTTCTAAGATGCACATTTTTCACATTTTGATGTCTCTGGAATCAGGATGTTTTCTTACAGTTAATGGTTTCTTGTACCTGCTGTCAACTGGCTGTCAGTTGTGACAGCTGTTGTTGCTTGTGCATGTGTGTTGGTTTGGTGATGGCTGTTCATGTCACCATTACATCAGTCAGGCATGTGCACTGTTGACGAAATAGATGTTTGAGTTTATTTGCTATCTCAGTTGTCTTCAAAAAATCTGTTGTGATTTGTTATTGAAATGAAAGTTACTGTGTATACAGAAAGGTGCAGAATAGCAAGTTAGATGATAAATACCTTTGTCTAAGTTAAAGTACCTTTTGTGATAAGTAGAAAATGAAATGTCTTTGTAATAAGGTATTGTGTCATGGGTTAATTGGCAGTGTTCTTTTTTTTCCTTAGTGGTACACAAAGTAATGGTGTTTTAAATAATATCTCAGAGTCAGTGAAGGACTATATATACTCACATAGTTATGTTCCATGGATTTTTAAAATGGTTGCTTCTGAATGGAATTTTTAAAGACCAGCATAATTGGCTCGGCACCTGTGGCTCAATCGGCTAAGGCGCCAGCCACGTACACCTAAGGTGGCGGGTTCGAATCCCCAACCCGGGCCTGCCAAACAACAATGATGGCTGCAACCAAAATATGGCCGGGCGTTGTGGCGGGCACCTGTGGTCCCAGCTACTTGGGAGGTGAAGACAGGAGACTCGCTTGAGCCCAGGAGTTGGAGGTTGCTATGAGCCGTGATGCCATGGCACTCTACCCAGGGGGATAGCTTGAGGCTCCGTCTCAAAAAAAAAAACCCAGCATAATTATCACTGTACTATGCATCTTAAAGTGTGTAAAGTTTAGAAGATAATTCTCTATTGTACAGTCCTTAAAAATTAGTCCTTAGACAAATTATCCAAGAATAAATTGCAGTTAAGTTACATGATACTTATATTTATTGTGTTTTGAAAAAAGAAGTTCATTTAAGTTAACCTGCAATGAATATTTGGGAGTCCTGGTTATCTTGGAAAATATGAGTAAATTTGAGTAAGTTTCTGTGAAACTAAAGTTAGTTTAGGGAATTTTTTCCTAATGGTTCAGAAGATCAAGCTCACAAAAATATTTTTAAATAACCCCAAATACCTATTTATATATTATTGAGAAATATGGCTGGCTGAGACTGACGTAGTTGACCATTCTTTTTTTTTTTTTTTTTGGTAAGAAACCTTATATAGGAAGCCAATTACAAGATTGTTTGATGAGCATGATTCATAACAAGGAGAGTTACCTTGTCCAAGCTTTTCTTATCATCATTGACAATAAGGATGGTTTTTCTGATGAGACGGAAGGACTTTATTATTTGACTGGGAATTTCTAGTGGATTATCAGGGTCTTTGGTAGCTTTCAGAGCCTGGTATGTTCCCTTCTGGTAGAAGATACATTTCCTTAAGGAATAATAGTGTCTTTATTTCTCCATTTACAAATGACTTAATAGGCAAATTTTTAGCTCTTGGAATTTAGAGGGAGGTGCAATGCATGGGGAGAGAAACTCTTCCGGAGACTGACTTTGGTGTCTATTTGCTCAGGATTGCTTCATGCTCTTTTTGGGATTGTTGAGGGTATTAGTAGGACGGTTTTTACCTTACATTTTATTTATAGCATTTCCTTTATGTAACCTATAGTTTAGAATGACCATGATTTATTTTATTTTATTTTACTTTATTTTAATGAGGTAGGGTCTTGTTCTGTTGCCTGGGTAGAGTGCAGTGGTATCATCATAGCTCACAGCAATCTCAAACTCCTGAAATGAAGCAATCCTCCTGCCTCAGCCTCCATGTGCCCCAGTGCCTCGCTAAGTTTTCATTCATTCTAATTTACTTATTTTGAGATAGAGTCTTAGTCTGTTGCCCCAGACTAGAGTACCATGGTGTCAGCATAGCTCACAGCAACCTCAAACCCTCAGGGTTCAAGTGATCCTCCTGCCTCAGCCTTCTGAGAAGCTGAGACCACAGGCACCTGCCATAATGCCCAGCTGACTTTTTTATTTTTAGTAGAGACGAGGTCTTACTCTTGCTGAGATTGGCCTCAAACTCCTGAATTTAAGTGATTCTCCCACTTTGGCCTCTCCAAGTGCTAGGATTATAGGCGTGAGCCACAGTGCCCAGCTAAGTTTTTTTTGTGTTCCCCAAGCTGGTCTCTAACTCCTGGCCCCAAGAAATACTCTCATCTCGTGCTTCCAAAGCACTAGAATTACAGATAAGAGCCACTGCACCCAGCCAATCCTGATTTCTTTTTGCGGTTTTTGGCTAGGGCCAGGTTTGAACCTGCCATCCCAGCATATGGGGTTGGCGCCCTACTCCTTGAACCACAGGCTCTGCCCTACCAACCCTGATTTTTAAAAGACACTCAGAAGTGGCACTTGGTGCATTATACATTAGTAAATTTCTCTGGTATCTTAGAAAGGATTTAGTTAGACTCCTAAGAAACCACAGCTGAGTAATTCTTGGTTAATTAGATAAAGGATTGACTTTCAGTTATGTATTTAAATTGGTGTTAAATGGAGGCAAGCTATTTTGATGTTTATTTTCAGTATTCAGAGATCCAAGAATGGAACAAGGGAAGTGCCTACCTACTGACTTGTTCACACAAATTCTGGTGTATAAGTACTTGTTTTGTGGTTAACGCTTCTGCTGTTAATGTATAAAGAAATGTGCTATATTTGATCCCAGGTGGGCACTGACCCATTTGTGTCTTTCCGAGATACTGTTTTAACGTTGAAACTGTGGATATACTGAAGAGCTGGGATTGGATCAGTGTGTTTTCACATAGGTTTTGAAAACTGTTTGCATGTAGCTATGGAAGGTATTTCTCACCTTATTTGTTCTTGTTTCAACTAGTGAGTTTTGCAATCTAAATAGCAAGTCTTAACTAAAATTTTCAAAACTAATAGAAAATATCATTGTGCACGCATGTACCGATGGTCAGTATGTTGTGTGTATGTGCATGCACAGGGTTGAAGGGTGAAGTGGTATTTTCATGATCCAGTGTGATCATGCGGCAGCGTCCTCTCATCACTGTGCCCTCACTGAGGTGCTGCGGCCACTTCCTGCTTTCTCATCCCTTCTCAGACATGTGTGGTATGTGAATCGATTTCCTTAGGTTATGGAAACCTTTCCTCATTTCTCTTTAATTTCTTTCTTCCTTTGGAAGAGCATAAGAGTTTGATTTTCACAGAACATACATGAGTGAGTCATCTATGACCATACCACCCTGAACGTGCCTGATCTTGTCTGCTCTTGGAGGCTGGTCGGGGTTGGGCCCGGGCACGCTTGGATGGGAGAATATACACGAGCCCTTCTGCGGTTGCTGGGCGCTGTTCTGGAGGGGGGTCTGGAGAATAACAGTTGTTTGGGGTTGCTGTGTGACTTTGGACAGCTCATTGATCAAGAGCCCTCAATAGTGCTTTTTGGTTCTTGGACAGCTGTTATTCCTGGCATGAGGATGGGTTTCTACATTATGAGTGGGGGTCTTCATTTACTCATTACATCACTGTGGCCAAACAAAATCTGGTAGTAAGTCCTAACTCCTTCTCACTTTGTCAGAATGTCATACTTGGTTTTCGCATAATAAAGAATTAGCATCATCACTCTTAGAAATTTTGAGAACTGTACCCTTTTTCCAGTTCATTGAAAGTCAAACAAAAGACTGTAAGTACACGAGTTAGGCTTTTTACAACCTTTGAAGTGGCAATGGAGGGAAAAAAACAACACTGTTACGGTAAGTATGCTTAAAACGGTCCAAGGCTGTCAGTGCCAGCACTGGTCCAACAGGTGATACTGGGGGAAGTGAAGAGGTAGGGTCAGCTGCTTCACAGCAGGAGGACTGGAAGTGATCTCACTTGTACAGAAGGGTGTCTTTACAGGGGGGCATGTGTGAGCCGGGGGCACAGAAGCATAGTTTGTTCCCTCTTGATTAGGTTACTCAAGTGCTGGGAAGGGGTCATACGGCTGAGGAGGTCACTGGCAAGGCTGGGATTGTCTTTGATTGATGCATACTTTTTCTAAGAAAAAGAAAGTTAGCAATGTTCAGTATCACATCAATTAAAGCTAGTATGCTTTCATTTTTTAAAAAAATTATGAGCTTAAAAATTTAGTGAACTCTTAACTGTTCAGATTTACATTTCGTCTTTGTCACTGTATGTATAAAATGTATTTTACACTGTTATTTGGTACCTATTAATTTGTGACTTCTGTATGCATGGTACAGACAGGGTGACAAAAAAGTATATACATTTTAAGAAACCATATTAAAATTATAATACTCAGCATGTGGCTCATGCCTATAATCCTAGCACCCTGGGAGGCCAAGGAGGGTGGATTGCTTGAGCTCAGGAGTTCAAGACTACCCTGAGCAAAAATGAGACCCTACCTCTACTAAAAATAGAAAAATTAGCTTAGGCATGAGGCTCACTTGAGCCCAGAGTTTGAAGTTGCTGTGAGCTATGATGATGCCACAGTAATCTCCCCAGGACGACAGAGTGAGACTCAATCTCAAAAAAAAATTGTAATACTCAGTATATACCAATAACATTGTTATCTTCTGTATTGTGTCTTATATTTCTTGTAATTGTGGAAATCAAATGTGATTTGAGTATTAAAAATGCCTTTCTTGGCTCGGCGCCTGTGGCTCAAGTGGCTAAGGTGCCAGCCACATACACCTAAGCAGGAGGGGTTCAAATCCAGCCCAGGCCGCCAAACAGCAAGGATGGCTGGAACAAAAAATAGCTGGGTGTTGTAGCGGGTGCCTGTAGTCCCAGCTACTTGGGAGGCAGAGGCAGGAGAATCGCTTGAGCCCAGAAGTTGGAGGTTGCTGTGAGCTGTGACGCCATGGCATTCTACCCAGGGGGACAGCTTGAGGCTCTCTCTCTCAAAAAAAAAAATGCCTTTCTTAAAATGTGGATGCATTTTTGGCACCCTCTGTATGATACGTAAAATATTATCTGTATGATCCTTTTTGAGAAGTATGGACGTAGCCCTCAGTCCTCCCCTGTGATGGCATTGTACAATCCCAGTCTTGTTAATAATACCATTACTCATTGGGCCTTTTAGTCACTTGGAGGTATGTGGGATGTTTTCAGTTCCTTGCTGTCATAAATTCTATAACTGTGATTATTTTTGTTTTAGTGTGCTTTTCAAGAAGGCTTTATTTAAACATTATAAGGGCAACTATTCAGATGATGTTCTTTAAGATGTCTGCTTTATAACGTAATGATCTTTTCAATCCTGTGATTTTCTGAACTGGCTTCTGACTAAACTTAAAGTGGTCAAAAGAAGCAGTCATAATAGTGACATTGCAACTTTGGGGTCTTAATATTAAGAATGCCCATACTTTGGAAGTAGCCAGTGGTGTTCATCCCCTTCCTTGAGTTTGTTCTTGCTTCTGCTTACTTGCATTTCTTTCCCCACAGTTGTTTGTTGCTGGTTTGATTGTGCTGCTGTTAGATGAGCTGCTACAGAAGGGTTACGGCTTGGGGTCTGGTATTTCCCTCTTTATTGCCACCAACATCTGTGAGACCATTGTCTGGAAGGCCTTTAGTCCCACTACCATTAACACTGGCAGAGGTACATTGCACAGTGACTGCAACTGCACGAGTTTTGCTGGATGTGTGCTGAGAACAACCCACCGTGTAGCAGTACATGCCTGGAGCCACTCTGGTTTGCTCTCCCGGGGATAACAAGTGCTAATTGTTCCAAACTTAACGAGCAGAGATTTGTAGAGTATGTGCTACAACTACAGAGAGAACAGTATCTAAATTTTAGTCTCTGCTCATGGAAAGATTTTTAGAATTTTGTTTGTTAACCTTGCTTAAGCCCCTGCAGCCATTTATTTGGCTGATTTCAGCATTCCCGGAGGAAGAAAAAGGTAGTGGATTAAGATTTTTCAAATGGGGCTTGGCGCCCTAGCACAGTGGTTACAGTGCCGGCCACATACACCAAGGCTGATGGGTTCAAACCTGGCCCAGGCTTGCTAAACAACAATGAATGACAACTGCAAAAAAAATAGCCAGGTGTTGTGGTAGGTGCCTATAGTCCCAGCTACTTGGGAGGCTGAGGCAAGAGAATCACTTAAGCCCAAGAGTTTGAGGTTGCTGTGAGCGGTGATGCCATAGCACTCTACCAAGGGTGACATAGTGGAACTCTGTCTCAAAAAAAAAAAAAAGATTATTCAAATGAAGAAAAAAAAAGTTGTTCATTGTACCTGCAGGGAACACTAATACTTCTCTACTTTCCTAATTGGCTTTGTGATGGCACTAAAGTTTTGAAATAGTTCATTCTGTCTTTCCCCGCCCAGCTCTACATCATGGGCCATGCTATTCCGAGTGGTTAGTGTCTAAACTCTGATCCCAGCCTCAAGAAAGTAGGAACGATAGTTCATTAACGTTCTTGGAACAATAACTTAATGGCAAGCTTTGATAGAGTAATATATATATTTTGATTCTGATACCTTTTTCCTGCTTTGCTGCTGCTTTTTTATTTTTCCTAAAAATACTCTCTTCCTTTCCCTAACGTAAAGGAGAGGCAATGCAATATTTGCTTTGGTAAATTTTACTCTGTATGTTTTCATCAAGCATTGGCTTTTGAGAAAACTTCAGATTTATGCTAAAAAAAAGATAAGTTTGCCTCAGTGATCTAAATATTTTTAGAATCTGCTCACATGGCTATATCGTGAAGCAAACATTGGCGAATTCTTTTGACTTACATTCTCTGCTGTATACTGGAGTTTCGAGGTTATTTGTTTTGACCTTTGGGATGACTTTGGACAATGGGTCTACAGTTCCTCTGTCTCGTTCCCCAGGTACTGAGTTTGAAGGTGCCGTCATAGCTCTGTTTCATTTGTTGGCCACCAGGACAGACAAAGTTCGAGCTTTACGGGAAGCTTTTTATCGGCAGAACTTACCCAATCTCATGAACCTCATTGCTACGGTTTTTGTGTTTGCCGTTGTTATATATTTTCAGGTAAGTATATAATGCTTTCACTAAAGTAAGTGGGATATTTTTATTTTGCTCTTAAAGAGAATGCTATTTGAAATGTTACTGTCTAGTAAGAGTTTTAAGATTTATTCAACCAAATAATTCCATGATTAGTCTCTAGACTCTAATTTTAAGGCGTAAAATATTGGGGATATGAAATAGGAAAGGATTTTAAAGTCTGTACTTTTCATATTCCCTGTTGTGATTTGTTTTCTGTTTCTGGCGTGTATTCTTATCTTGATATTTCTCTTAATTTTGTTTTTTAGGGATTTCGTGTTGACTTGCCTATTAAGTCAGCCCGCTATCGAGGACAGTATAGCAGCTATCCCATCAAACTCTTCTACACCTCGAACATTCCCATTATTCTCCAGTCTGCCTTAGTTTCAAACCTGTATGTTATTTCCCAGATGCTGTCTGTTCGATTTAGTGGCAACTTTTTAGTAAATTTACTAGGACAGTGGGCTGTGAGTATTATTTTTATTTATATTAAGTATTTAAAATATGTCATAATTTGCATTTCATGGGAGTATTTTTAATCAAATGAGACAGACATTTGAATAGTTACTATGTAACATTTTCAGATTCACTGATCTATAGGAAAGTTTATTATTCATCTGGAAGAACTGGTAAGTGTTGTAAAACTAAGATTGGCCAAGCATTTTTTATTTTCTATTGTTTAGGAAGAGCGTGTCCATGTCTCATCTGAATGACCTTTTAGGCTAAAATCACAGTTGCTTGCTTTTTTTTTTTTTTTTTTTTTTTTTT
>CAUYQV010139925.1:0-13946 GCA_963574575.1 Galagoides demidoff | reverse complement strand
GCGCCCGCCACAACGCCCGGCCATTTTTTGGTTGCAGCCATCATTGTTGTTTGGCGGGCCCGGGCTGGGGATTCGAACCCGCCACCTTAGGTGTACGTGGCTGGCGCCTTAGCCGATTGAGCCACAGGCGCCGAGCCAGCTATTATTATTTTTATAGCTGGTGACAGGGGAAGAAACTAAATAACTACAAAGGATTGTGATGTAAAACCTAACACATAGCCAGGGAAGGGAAGACAAGTCAAGTGGTAGTTAGAATGGTGGTCATGATGGTAGTTGGAATGGTAGCCACCATGGGAGTTAGAATGGTAGCCACCATAGTAATTAGAATGGTGGTCATCACAGTAGTTGGAATGGTGGTCACCACAGTAGTTGGAATGGTAGCCACCATAGTAGTTGGAATGGTGGTCACCACAGTAATTGGAATGGTTGCCACCATGGTAGTTGGAATGATGGTCACCCTGATAGTTAGAATGGTGGTCATCATGGTAGTTAGAATGGTGACCACCACAGTAGTTAGAATGGTGGTCATCCTGATAGAATTGTGGCCACCATGGTAGTTAGAATGGTGGTCACCATGGTAGATAGAATGGTAGCCACCATGGTAGTTAGAATGGTGGTCACCATGGTAGTTGGAATGGTAGTCAATGGTAGTTGGAATGGTGGACACCATAGTAGTTGGAATGGTAGCCACCATAGTAGATAGAATGGTAGCCACGATGGTAGTTGGAATGGTGGTCACCATGGTAGTTGGAATGGTGGTCACCATGGTAGTTGAAGTGGTGGCCACCATGATGGTTAGAATGGTGGCCACCATGATAGTTAGATGGTGGCCACTACAGTAGTTGGAATGGTGGTCACCCTGATAGTTAGAATGCTGGATACCATGGTAGTTAGAATGGTGGTCACTACAGTAGTTAGAATGGTGGTCACTCTAATAGTTAGAATGGTGGCCAGTCCAATAGTTAGAATGGTAGCCAGTCCAATAGTTAGAATGGTGGTCACCATGGTAGATAGAATGGTAGCCACCATGGTAGTTAGAATGGTGGTCATGGTAGTTGGAATGGTGATCATCATGGGAGTTGGAATGGTGGTCACCACAGTAGTTGGAATGGTGGTCACCATGGTAGTTAGAATGGTGGTCACCATGGTTGTTGGAATGGTGGTCACCATGGTAGTTGGAATGGTGGTCAATACGATAGTTAGAATGGTGGCCACCACAGTAATTAGAATGGTGGTCACCCCGATAGTTAGGATGGTGGCCACCATGGTAATTAGAATGGTGGTTACTCTGATAGTGAGAATGGTGATCGCCACAGTAGTTAGAATGGTGGCCACCATGGTAGTTGGAATGGTGATCACTATGGTAGTTAGAATGGTGGTCACCATGGTAGTTGGAATGGTGGTCAATCCAATAGTTAGAATGGTGGCCACTATGGTAGTTAGAATGGTGGTCACCATGGTAGTTAGACTGATGGTCATCATGGTAGTTAGGGTGGCCTGTGGTCAGATGCAGGTGTGGAGAGAGAAACCCAGAGACTCGTGAGGGAAGAGGGGATGTGGTCAGGAAAGGGAGTTCTTGCTGTCAGAGAGGCTGGGTCCCCAGCAGGCTGTGAAGAGGTGGCAGCATCCCAGCAAAGTAGCCTGGAGCCAGCCTAATCCTCTGATGGACTTCTGCTTTGGGCACTTCCTGTCCACACAGGCTATGTCCCAGAGCTTGGGCAGGGAGGTGTCTGAGGTTGACAGTGGGCCAATATGAGGCTTGGTTGTTGCTCTGAAAATGGGAAGAGATGGGATATAGTGGGTTGTGAGTCCTTGGCTTCCCAAATTTCTACTAGTTTGTACAGTCTATTAATTCCCTTAATTAAGTTCTGCGTGTGGACAGCTCCATCAACTCCATTCCAGAAGCATTTATTGAAACCTTCATATTCCCAGCATGGTGTGTTAATCACATGAAGATAAATGAGACCTCCTCCCCTGCTTTCAAGATACCTGTAGTCAAGTGGGGGAATCTAATGTGGACAATTATAACTGTATTATCTTAATTGGTGCCCCAAATAGAAGTGGGTATTTAACATCTGTGGGTAGATAGCTTAATTTATTAACAGAAAAATACTAAAAATATTAAAGAAATTGCATTCCCTATCTGGTAAGGGGGCGTGGGTAGTTGGGTAAGAAGGGAGAGGAGTGGGCGAGGACCTTTCATCAGAAAACTGTCCATATATTCATGTTTTTCTGACATTTAAAAGTCAAAATATTTTCAATCTAAAAACAGTAATAAGCTCCCACTGTAACTAGAATGGTGGTTGTCTTACCTTCTCATCCACGCTGGGAATATGTGATTTGCAACGTCAAAAGAGAGACCCACTGAATTTAGTGGGCAAACTGAAGAGAAAATAAAATATCCTGGAGTATTTTTTTAAAGTCATCTGGGATCAAGTACTGTGCATGCCAAGCACTTGTACACTGAAAAAATAAATATGTAGTCAGAAATTTTGAATTAGGGACCTCTTGACCTTTTTGGTTTTGTATCATGTGTATGTAGGACTCACTCAGAAATTATTTATATAATTTTAAAAGTGGATGAGGAAACGATGTAAGAAATAGCTACTGCTTAGGGAAGGCGGACCTTTGTGCTAAGGCTGGGCAGGCACGCTCCCTCTCACTCTGTTTTGTCTGCGGGGAGACAGGGGAGGGAGTGGAAGTGTTCCTGACGCCCTCAAAGAGGAGGGGCAGGGCACTCGGGCAGAGGGAAGGGCTTCCCAAAGAGGCGCAGGCCAGCTGCTGTTCCTGTGGGCAGGGCGAGTCGGGAAGCACCTGGCAGGAGGGGAGAATTCTCTCCTGTCAGCTCCACCCCATCTGGGGAAGAAGTTTCACTTAGTCCAAAGCCCATTTGCACGACAAATGATCAACGGAAAGCCTGGCTGCCACTCCAAAGGAGGGCAATTTTAAAGCAAGCTGGTTCCAAATCATTTCCAAAAATCTAAAAGCAGCATTGTCACAGGCAGGGAAGATGAACAGCAAGTGAGCCAGCAGTAATACAGAACCGGCAAATGCAACCTGTGCGCCACGTATTAAGTTCTCCATTTATTTAGGAGATGAGCATCATGAAGGGTCAGGGCCCCTCAGCCAGGGCGTGTGGCTGGGTGTGGCTCGGGGTCTGGATGGTAGAAGGGGTGGTAGTGAGGGAACAGGAGGGGCTGGATGGAGAACTTGGCTTCTCATGTAAGAAATTTGAATTGCTGCAGACAACAGGAGTTTAACAGTTTTTTTTTTTTTTTTTTAAAAGCGGGGAGCCGCGTGATCAGATTTCTGCTTTAGAAACACAGGCAAGGGCTCAAGGTCCTGGAATGACCGTATCAGGGCTGGACACCTTCACTGCCTTCTGACCTTTTCCTTGTGTGGTGAGCAACTTGCCAATATTATCAAACCCTTCATTTAAAAGCAGAAGCAAAAAAAAAAAAAAAAAAAAAAGGCAAAACAATGCAACTCCCAAACCCTTCCTGTCACAGACCCTGGGTTACCACCCTCTTTCTAACAGACACATCCTAATTATCAGCACTCAGCTTCTTGATTATGTCTCTACAGCAGGCCTGAGTGTTTGGCACTGATGATGCCCTTTCTCCTTTAGACGGGATTGACCCAAGGCAAAATTGTGATACTAATGACACTATTTGTCACCCCCTTTCTTTTCTTATAAGACAATCTGAATTCAATTGTATTATTTAGTTATAGAAGAAAGTTTGATAAAAAATTCTAAAAATGTGTATATACAATGAAAGAAGACTTAGGTTTACAGATGATTGATCTCATTGCTCTTAAGCTAATGTACTCCCCTAGCCAAAAGCCTACAGGAGTTACAAGGGATTCTTGAGCCCAAATATCTACCGTGTTTCCCCGAAAATAAGACCTACCCCCAAAGTAAACCCTAGCAGGATTTCTATGCATTTTTTTTTTTTTTTTGAGACAGAGCCTCAAGCTGCCCCCCTGGGTAGAGTACAGTGGCATCACAACTCACAGCAACCTCCAACTCCTGGGCTCAAGCAAGTCTCCTGCCTTTGCCTCCCAAGTAGCTGGGACCACAGGTGCCCGCCACAACACCTGGCTATTTTTTGGTTGCAGCCATCATTGTTGTTTGGCGGGCCTGGGCTGGATTCGAAACTGCCACCTTAGGTGTATGTGGCTGGTGCCTTAACCACTTGAGCCACAGGTGCTGAGCCCATGCATTTGTTAAATATAAGCCCTACTCCAATAATAAGACCTAGTGATGGTTGTGACTATGCAGCATATCTGCATAGCCATGCCATGCACTTCGGCACCGAGAGGAAGACATCTCCTGAAAATAAGCCCTAGTGTGTTTTTTTTGAGAAAAAATAAATATAAGACAGTGTCTTATTTGGGGGGAAACATGGTGGTTGGTGGCAGAGCTAAGAATGGAATATTTATTTCTCTTCTATGATGGCTACTGGCCTATTCTTCATTACTTTTTAAATTTGGTGTTAATTGATTATTGAGTGTTCCTGTTAGTTATTGCTATCTAGAAAGCTATGGGAAAACTTGTTGGTTTAATATAACAAATTCTTTTTTTTTTTTTTAACCTCTCATTGACTAGGTGGTTACAGGCATGGGTATCTTTCATTTATTTTTTATTTTAGTGTTAATTAATAATATTGAGTATTCTTGTTAGCTATTGCTATCTAGGAAGCTATGGGAAAACTTAGCGGTTTAATATGACAATTTTTTTTTAACCTCTCATTGACCAGGTAGGACTTCATCTGAAGGCTCACCTGTGCTGGGAATGACACACGGACTTCTATGTAGACTCTTCATGTGGCTTGGGAGCCTCATACCATGGCAACTGGGTTCCAAGAGGGAGAGTTTCAAGAGACCCTTGCAGAGGCTCCTTATGAGCTAGCCTCAGAAGTGCCAGTAGTTCTCTTCTGCCACATTCTATTCATTAAGCAAATCCTTGAGATCATCCCAGACTCAAGGAGCAGGAAATCAGAGCCCCCTCCTTAATGGGAATCATATCAAAGAAGCCTATCTTTAATTTGCCGTAGGGGAAGTAGAGACAGTAAGGTAAGAAGAGATTATTAAGTATAGAGCAACAAAGAAATGAGTTAAGTTAGCAGAGGGCTAGTAGTGTAGTTTTAGGCACTAGAAATCGGGGATCAGTAGGACATCATCTCTGTCTTGCAGCATTTGGTCTGACATTAAGCAGATAGACATTCAGATTTTAAGTGTTGTCATTGAATTGCCTATTAATTCATGCACATATGCATTCATTCATCCATTCATCTGCCTATCCATTCATGTATTAATTCAAGAAATATTTATTGAGGTGCTTAGCTGGGGCTAAGATCTCTTAGGTCACTGAACTTGAATTCTAATGGGGAGAGACAGACCATTCTAGAGAAATGAAGAAAATAAGATGAGGAAAAGTGGAGAGAAGTGAGGGTGGGATGGGAAGGGAGCTTCATTCCAGTTAGGGTGATCAGGAAAGTTCTCTCAGAGGACAGGAAAGATAAGAGGACACTTGCAGGATGATTGGGTGGACATCTGTGGCAGAACCTTCCAGGCAGAGAGGACTGCAGATGCAAATCTTCCTGATGTTCAAATGGTTTTAGGGTGTCCAGGATTTTTTTTTCCTCTGAGACAAGGTCTTGCTGTATCATCCAGGCTGGAGTGCTGTAGCAATCATAGCCTGCTGAAGCCTCCAACTCCTAGGCTCAAACTTTCCTCCTGGCTCAGCCTCCCCAGTAACTAGGACTAAAGGTGCATGTTACTATGTCCAATATCTACATGTTTTTTTCTAGAGAAGGGGCCTTGCTATGATGTCCAGGCTGGTCTCAAACTCCTGGTCTCAAGCAATCTTCAGTGTTCAGGGAAGAAAAAGAGGCCAGTGTGATTGGAGCTCTGTGACAGGGGTAGAGTGGCCGTGTGAGAGGAGGTCAGGGTGGCCTGATGCAGTGCTGGGCATGCAGAGAGTCAGGGGCTGCATCTTTCTGGGGGACACTGCTCTGTATAGAATGGGTAATATGGGAGCTGGGTCTTCAGGGCTGTAATGAGGTGGGGGTCCTGGGAGGCTTGGTTTGGAGGCAAGGATGGATAATGATAAAGACAAATGTTTAGTTATCTCTCATCGTGTTCCTGGCACAGTCCCATTTAAAACTTATGATCCCTTTTTGCTCCCTTTACCATAGGGTAAATGGAGGGTCAGCAGTCAGCAGTCACTTTTGGAGTTTGCTGACCTTGAGGTACCAGAGGGGGGCACGTAGGTGGAAATGTAAAAATAAACCATTGGAATCCCAAAGGCGCACAACAAATATGTGTTGAATGATACGGGGTGAGATTTACATTTTGAAGTGAATCCTCCATGAGAGGGTAGATGAGTCTGTTTTGCAGCTTCCTGGGCACCGAAGTTGCCGAAGTGTTAATTAAAATCTGCTCTACTTTTTATGGTCAGTTGTAGGGTGTGTGTATTTTTAGTCAATGAGTCTCTAAACTTCATCCTGTATTTAGACAGAGCCTTTCCACCTTTATTTATTTTTTTTATTTCAAATTAATATGAGGGCATACATTTTTAGGTTTTATTGTTCTCACTTCTGGGGTAAAGTTCCAGTTGTAAAAGAGCCCCTCACCCACGGGGTGTGTTATACACCCTCACAATATGCACATTAGGTGACATCCTGCCACATGGCCTCACTCCTTCTGCCAACTAACCTCCCCCCTCCCCTCACCCCCCTCCCTCCTCCCTCTGCTCCCTTTTTAGACTTTATTTGTGTTTTATTATTTATACAAGCATGCAATTGTTTCTATATTGGTTTGATATTAGTATTGAGTACATCAGCTATTTAGTTTTCCGTTCTTGCAATACTTTACTAAGAAGAATATATTTCATCTTCATCCAGGTAAATGTAAAAGATGTAAAGTCTCCATTTTTTTTTTAAAATTTTATTGAATGGTAACTATGTACATTAATGCACTTCTGGGGTACAGTGTGGGGTTTTCACATACAATCCGAAATACTACCATCAAACTGATCAACACAGCCTTCATGTCATTTTCTCAGTTATAGTTTTAAAACGTTCTGATTCTACTCTTAGAGAGCTTCACTTGTACCCCTGCAAGATAGACCTCAAAAATGGTCCCTCCAATCCCCCTCCCTCCACCCATTCCCCCCTCCCGTCTCCCTGCCTCTCCCCACATTCTTAGGCTATTTGGTTAACACATGATTTTCTTGGTGCTTCTCCCACTGGGGTCAGTTGGGAGGAATCTCTGAGGATAAGGGAAGAAAAATCCTCAGCTTTCACATGAAACTGAAGCTTCCCATCCTTGAGGAAACCCTCTCCCAGAGCCCAGTCTTCTGGAAGTGGAGGGATAGGAGGGCTGGTCTCTCCCTCTCAGCAAGCCCTAGAGGGAGCATTTGCCCCTGGCTGTTGAGGCTTCTGTTCAGAATTTGGGGTGTACAACAACTCACACCCCAGATCTCTACCCCAATTGTCAATTCTGGGGCAGATGGAAAAGTTCCTCCTAATATCCTGTTACACATACCACTTTATAGTTCTGACAAGTGGAGAGAATACCTCCTATCATACCTATGTCACGATACCTTCTGGGGTGCCCTGAGAAAGTATATTTAGTAGAGCAGACCAGGCCAAGAGAAGAGCATGTCCCTAGGATCTGAAGCAGGAAGGAGTGTGGCCTGCTGGGGAGAGGTGGAAAGGCTGGAGGGGTGGGCACAGTGAGACTGAGAGCTGACAGAGACGAGGCTGGTGGTGGCAACAGTGGCAGCACCAACCTGTGTAGATCATTTACTCTTTACGCTCTTCTTACCTAATGATCACGGCAAAGGAAATGACTCATTCTCCCTCTTTCTTGGAGGTTTGTATCTTGCCCAGAGAGATGAGACAATTCACCTGAGATCACATAGCAGGTAAGCAAGGAAGCTGGGATTTGAACCTGGGTCCAGAGCAAGAGTTTTTACCAGCACAGGACAGGCCTGGACTCTGGGCCTATTTGACTTTTCTGTGCCCTCCAATCCCAGCAGACTTGAGGGAGGTGTCTCCTGGCCCCCACGCCTTCTCTTCTACCACCATCTGCTGGGCCTGCAGAAGAGTGGAGCATGTCATTGGCTTCTGAGACAAAGGAGGCCTGATTGGCAAGAAAAGTAGGTGCCTAGGCATTAGTAGGCCTGGGTTAGAGTCCCCACACTGCCCTCACTGTGTGGTTTGACCCTTGGTCAAAGTTTGACCCTTCTCTGTCAGTTTCTGCATTTGTCAAATATCCACGCTTCTTAGTTTATTTCATTTCCATTTCACAGAAGGCCACATAAGGGAATCAAGGCAGTGATACTCAGGTCCCTGGTATCCATCCCACGGCTATTTCCCCCAAGGGTATAGGCAATGCCAGTTGCAGGGGACTAATGGTGGGCAATATGGATGGTTTTTGCAGAGGCCCAGACTTCTGAAGACAGGTAGCCCTGGTGCTCTCATGACAGGTTGGCGGGGGAGAGTTGCATCCTGAGCTGCCTCCCTATCCCTGAATCCATCTCTGGGCCTAAGGACTGACTCTGGTTTTCCTGGGGCTCCATCTGAGCTGTGCAGACTGGTGCCTGCAGACACCAGCTTCTAGCCAGGCTTTGTGCCTAGGTCTCTGCTTCCCACAATACGTGTGTGTGTGTGTGTGTGTGTGTGTTGGGCTGGGGAGGGGGATGAGTTAGAAGCCCTTGAACATGACACTGCAGCAGGGGATGGAGCTTTTGCTGGGGCTGAGGGTGGCTGTGCCTTTGCCCTCTCTGGGCTCTTCCCACTGGGCTCTCACTGTAGCCCCACTCATACTCCAGGCCTGAGCAGCTGGGACCCCTGCCCAGGGAAGCCAGAACTTGATGATCCTCAACCCACCTCAAGGCAAATTCACATTCCTGAGCTCAGGCCCAACTCTAGTTTTAGGCTGAGACCCAAACCTGGACTTTGACTAAGTTTTAACCCCAGCTCCATGCTTAGGCCTGATCATCCTCTCAGACTGAGTCCTAATCCTGGTTCCAGGTTGGGCCTTGACTCTGGTACCAGGCTGAGTCCTGATCACAATTCTAGGCTGAGCACTTACTATACACTAAGCACTGATCAGTAATTTTGTCATGATACACCTTTAATTACAGCCCTGAGCTCAGTCCCTAGCTAAACTATGACCACGAACAAAATCTAATCCCAAATTTCCAAACACCAAACTAACCCTTGACCTCAAACCTGACCCAGATGGGATCTCAAGATCCTTTTAAATGGCAGAATTTATGCTGAAACTAGAAGAAATGTGTTTTGCTGAGCAGAGCTGTGGAAACTGTGCATAAGGCATGGAGCAGGAATGTGTAGCCTGCAAACAGGCACATGGAAGAGAGAGAAGGGTGACTAAGGACTGGCCTTCAAGTTGGGAGTGAGTGTGGCAGAAGGACTCTGGTTGCAGAGGCCACTGCGATGGTTTAATTCTATGCTCTGTCACTTTTTAGTATCCTTATGTTAGATGAGTCAAGTGGCTTCACTATGGTTGTTTCTCTGCCTTAAAATGGGTCCACCTGCTTTCTTCTTGGGTCAAGTAGCTCCTTGAGAGTGCTGCTTAGGTCATCTTACATATACTCCCCTCTGCCTGGGCCACTCTTCTTTCCTTGTGCACCTTGACATCCCTAAGGTAAAGTGTCTCTTCCTGGTGGTGGGCATAAGGAAGGAAGTGCACCCTGACTTGGAGCCCCTTCACAAAGTGGGGGTGCTGTCTGCGTAAGCCTTCACTCTTCAGCTGTCATCCTATTGAGGGCTTCCCCCATCCAGAGACTGACTGATGACCTAAAGGAGGTGGTGGAGGGGAATCAAACACTCAGCCATCTCCAACTAACTCAGGACAACTCAGAAGCGCCATTCAACTCTAGAAACTGGATGGATCCAACTAAGGCTGACCCTGGGTCTGTACTGCAGTGTTCCCCTTCCCTTCCACCCTCTCTGTTCATAGACATTGACTTCAGGACATACCTAAAGGCTGGTCTCCATCTCAGGTTGTGCCTCCCATGGCACCCGGTCATCTCCTTTGTAGCATTCATTACAATTTAGGGTAATTTCCACTAGAATTGTAATGCTGGGTGGCCTGGACACATAGCACTAGAGCAACATGTAGATGGAGCTGGTCAGGGAGCAACCTAGAGGCAGAGGAGTAGATTGTCCACAGTCTTTCAAACTTTCATCCTCCTCAGTGTGGGCTCTCAGCCTGGTGAACATGTCCTCTACATGGCCAGTGTTCCAGCGAGCTAGACATACAATAAGCTCTAGGAGAAAGGACCTGCTGCAACCTAAGAGGGAGGAGGGAACATGTGATTTCTCTAAAGAACAAGAAATAGGCTGGGAGTGAGCAACAGTACGGGGTGGGCTTAACAAGCATACTGGTTAATTTTATGTGTCAACTTGACCGGGCTGCATAAGGGTGCCCAGGGAGCTGGCAAACCATAATTATTATTAGTGTGCCTGTGAGGACATTTCCAGAAGAGATAGCATTGGAATGGGTAGACTAAGTAAAGAAGATCTGCCGCCCTCCACTGTGGATGGGCACCATCTAAATCTTTGGGAGGGCCCAAAAAGAACAAAAGGGCAGAGGAAGGAGGCTGGGCGTGGTGGCTCACACGTGTAATCCTAGCACTCTGGGAGGCCAGGGTTGGTGGATTACCTAAGCTCAGGAGTTCAAGATCAGCCTGAGCTAACGTGAGACCCCATCTCTAAAAATAGCCAGCATTGTGGTGGGTGCCTGCAGTCCCAGCTACTCAGTAGGCTGAGGCAAGAGAATCACTTAAGCCCAGGAGTTTGAGGTTGCTGTGAGCTATGATGCCACAGCTCTCTACCAAGGGTGGCAAAGTGAGACTGTCTCAAAAAAGAAAATAAAAGGCAGAGGAAAGATGAATTCTGTTTCCCTCTTCTTGAGCCTGGACACCATCTTCTCCCACCCTCCAACATCAGAACTCCTGGTTCTTAGGTCTTCAAATTCAAACTAAATCATACCACCATCTTTCCTGGCCCACCAGCTTGCAGCCAGCAGATTGTGGGGCTTCTTGGCCTCTGTAATTATGTGGGCCAATTCCAATAATAAATCTCCTTTTATATAGTTCTATATGTATCCTATTTGTTCTGTTTCACTGGAGCTCCTGCCTAATACACCAAGGCCTGGTCTATACTGAGGACTCTGGAAGAACCTCGAAGAGTCAAGAACACTGGTAGTGCCAAAGCTGATGTCAGCAGTTCCCCCAGCCTGGCTGGGTCCAGCCCAGACAACTCCAAGCTACCAAAGGCAGGAAGAAAACAAACTGGCAGGGTCCTCTAGACTGTCTCTGATTGAAAATATATGCTTCATGTGGGCAAGGGCTGAATCTGAATCTGTCTTGTTCCCTGATCAGTAACGGTATGTGGGCTATGCACACAGAAATGAATAGATCCAGAGATAAGGATAGAAGAGCAATTTATAAACCTGACACATTACAGAGCATAGCTGGGGAGGAATGCTTCTTCTAGAAGTTATTCTGTAGGAAAAGGAAAAGGAAAAAGTCTATTAATAGACCTGATTAATAAACACCAGCCAAAGTAAATGTTAATAGGAAGTAGATAATTCTGCAAACATTGAGGGTGTCTCAGGCTAGGCTCAAGGTGGGCTGGCACTTAGGCCAAGAAGGCATCGTCCTTTTTGTTCTCAGGCCTAGGGGAGTCTCCTCCCCAAACACCAGAATGGCTTCTGCAGGCCCAACTTTGCTGCTCCCTGGAAGCTCTACCTTTCACCTGTACTTTCTGTCACTCTTGGAAATTTTTGGGCTTGCTAAAATTTGCCGAAATGTCATGTTTGCTTAATTAGAGGGCAGCTTTATGCCTTGACTCTGGCCTTTTAACACGGGGAAACCCACCCTTGTATAACATAGCATGGCTGTTTAAGAGCAGACTCTGGAGTCAGGCCACCTGGGTTTCAATCCCAGCTACACTGTTTACTGGCTGTGTTCTCTTGGGCAAATTACTTAACCTCTCTGGGTCTCGGTGTCCTCATCTGTAGAATAGAGACATAATAGAGACATACTAGGAAGGTCAGAGAGATACTTGTGCTGGGATCTGAAGAAGGAAGGGTAGAAGAGAGGGAAGAGAATCACAGACAGAGGGAGGACCTTCTGCCTTTCTGCAGGTACAAAGGCACTGTCGCAGCATGAGGAAGTAGACCAGTTACTATAGACTGAAAGAAGGCCCAGGACTGTAGAGATACTATAACTTGGCTTGCTCAGCATCTTGTGCCATGTGCCTTCCTGTACTAGAGAGACTAAGCTAGATGTCTCTGAAGCCAAGGGTGCAGATGTGATTTAGGCCCTATCAATCAGATGTACCACAGACATTAGCATTGTAAGGCAGAGGCCATGCTTCTTTGGTTTTTGGGCAAGCAGAGTCACAGGGCTATTTGTTTTTCTGCATCTAGATATGTGTGTTGTGATTGTAGTAGAAAGCTTTGGTCACACACTCTGCTGCATGAATCAGGGTAGAACATTGCCCTGGAGCCAGCAGAAGTGGTGGCACCTGTTTTCACAGCTTCTGGATTGTGGCAGAGACTACAGCTCTCTCAGTAGGCCAGTTCTGTAATGTTAATCTAGGGATCATTTCTGAAGCCAACCTAGAGCCAAACTGTCCAGACATCTCAATGATGGTGTAAACACCTTTCCCCCAGTATTAAATTCCTTTCTGCTAAAAAAAAAAAAATTTCTTTCTGCTTAAAGGAGCTACAGTGATTTCTGTGATCTGGGGCTGAGACTGACATGGTAGATTAAAGGTGGCTACAAATTCCTCCCCTTGAGAAATGGAGCTTGTTTCTCCTCCCTTCAATCTGGACTGGGCCTCTGACTTCTTAAACAAAAAAGAAAACATTAGAAATGTTGCTGCAGGGTGGCACCTATTGCTCAATGGGTAGGGAGCCGGCCCCATATACTGAGGGTGGCGGGTTCAAACCCGGCCCTGGCCAAACTACAACAAAAAAATAGCCAGGCATTTTGGTGGGCACCTATAGTCCCAGCTACTCAGGAGGCTGAGGCAAGAGAATCGCCTAAACCCAGGAGTTGGAGGTTGCTGTGAGCAGTGTGATGCCACGGCATTCTACCGAGGGTGACAAAGTGAGACTGTCTGTAAAAAGAAAAAAAATGTTACTGTTCCAGGCTTAGCCTGGAAATTAAGAGCTATTGGAATGCTTACTCTTTTTTTTTTTTTTTTTTTGCACTTTTTGGCCAGGGCTGGGTTTGAAACCACCACCTCCGGCATATGGGGCCAGCGCCCTATTCCTTTGAGCCACAGGTGCCACCCTGGAATGCTTACTCTTAAGCTATTCTCTCTCAGAACCCAGCTACCATGCTGTGAGAAGCCCAAGGCACATGGAGAGGGCATATGTTGACAGTCCAGGCTGAACTCTCAGGTGACAGCTGGTATCAACTGTTAGATACGTGAGTGACTCATGTTAGAAACTAGTCCAGTCAAGCCATCATATGATTGCAGCCCCAGAAGAACCACACAGCTATGTCTAGTCAACCCCAAGAATCACAAGATGAGGCTCGGCGCCCGTGGCTCAATCGGCTACGGCGCCAGCCACGTACACCTGAGGTGGCGGGTTCGAATCCCCAGCCCAGGCCCGCCAAACAACAATGATGGCTGCACCCCCCCAAAAAAATGGCCGGGCATTGTGGCGGGCGCCTGTGGTCCCAGCTACTTGGGAGGCGGAGGCAGGAGACTCGCTTGGGCCCAGGAGTTGGAGGTTGCTATGAGCTGCGATGCCATGGCACTCTACCCAGGGGGATAGCTTGAGGCTCCGTCTCAAAAAAAAAAAAGAGAGAATCACAAGATGAAATAAAATGGTTGTTTTAAGGCACTAAGTGTTGGGGTGATTTCTTGTATAGGAAAAGATAGTGA
>CAUYQV010139918.1:0-32878 GCA_963574575.1 Galagoides demidoff | reverse complement strand
CCATCATTGTTGTTTGGCAGGCCTGGGCTGGGGATTCCAACCCGCCACCTTAAGTGTGTACGTGGCTGGCGCATTAGCCGATTGAGCCACAGGTGCTGAGCCCATTATGTTAGCTTTAAGTTTATATTTTTCCTACTTTAGGAAACATTCGCAATCATTCCTCAAAATACTTTTCTGTTCATTTTCATTCATTTCTCCTTTTGGGATTCCAAATGCATGCCTATGAGGTCATTATCTCTCTTGTCCATGTTCTTCAGTTTGGAAAATTTCCAGACACCAGTTTTTAGGCCCAACCACTCTTTTATTATTGCAAATCTGCTATTAAGCTTATGCACTGAATTTCATTTCAAAATTTTTTTCTTTTTTATTAAATCATAGCTGTGTACATTAACGCAACCATGGGGTACAATGTGCTGGTTTTATATACACTTTGAAATGTTTGCATCAAACTGGTCAACATAGCCTTCATGGCATTTTCTTAGTTATTGTGTTAAGACATTTATATTCTACACCTAGTAAATTCCACATGTATCCTTGTAAGATGCACCATAGGTGTGGTCCCACCAATTACTCTCCCACCACCCCTCCTCTCCTCTCCCCTCCCTTCCCTCTCCCCTTTCCCCTTCTTCTTGGGCTATAATTGGGTTATTTCTTCTCAGTTTTAGAATTTTCGTTTCATACTTTTTAATAGCTAATAAATATATATCTTCTCAATATGCTTGTCTGTTCAATTATTATGAACATCTTTTCTGTTAAGTCATTGTGCTTATTTTCATTTGCTGATTTAAAATCAGGTTATGGTCAGGTTATGTTTTACATAGACATTTTTTCCTTCTTTAGGGTATTCCTGTAGTAAAAACATGCATAGGAAGTTTAATTGTGTCCCAGACGTTTTTGTGTTAGACATTGGAAAGGCCCCGCATTCTGTTATCTTCCCCCCGAGAAGTGTTACAAAACAGTAGTAAGAATACAATTAAAATTTGTGGTGGATTTTTACTACTTTTTGTTATTATGGGTCTCTTTTTGGTTTGGCCCTTAATTAAAGAAAAATCCTTCATTCATAGGATATAGGTTTTATTCATAAGATGTGGCCCTTTTAACTTGGTACAACTTCAATTTTTTTTCCTCCCCATGTTGTCATTCCTTGTTCTTTTAGTTGATGACTCTGTTTGGGGGTTGCTGGCAGCTTCACTGCAGTTAAAAAGTTAGTGGGTCATTTAAAGATTTAAGGGCAGATACACAGATTTTGTAGTTTCCTCATAGGTGATTGTTTTTGTCCTGGGATTTTTTTTTTCTTATTCTTTAATTACTAGCTTCTTTGGCAGTTGAGGCCCATTCTCTTATATTGCAGATTAATACAACTATGGCTTTCTGCTTGAGTTCTGTGACAAAGCTCTGTCTGCCTCATTGTTTCTCTATGGCCGGGGTAATGCCTTCAGTGCTAAAGGTGCATTAATATGCACTCCTCCACTGAGGCGCTTTCAAGTTTATATCCTCTCCATTATTTGCCTATTTATAGTCACTCTCTAGAGCCTTCAAAAAGTTGGTTTTTAAAATTTTTACAGAATATATTATAGTTACCTGTATGTTCATTAGTCTAATTTAAGGTACTCAACTATTACTGAAATTGGAGCTGTAATTGTTTCAACCTGTCACTGCTTTACTTTCTCCTAATATTCTTGCATTGTAAGACTTTTTTTTTTCTTAAAGTTGAAACTATTGTTTCATACAAAAAGGAATAAAAAACCCATTAAATTAAACCATTTATTTAGATTACACAGAAAAAAATGCATTTTTAATAAATATATAATTAATAAATAAAACTGAAAAATAAGTCTAGACCATGTCTTAATGGACAACAAATATCCTGCTGCTAGTCCTCAGCTCCCCAGTTACACCCATGGGAATTTGTGTTGGTCATTTGGACTTCTTTAACAAATTACTGTAGACTAAGCAGCTTAAACCACAAACATTTACTTCTTACGGTTCTGGAGTCTGGACATCTGAGATCAGGGTACCAGAAAGTTTGGGTTCTTGGTAACGGTCCTATTCCTGAGTAAGTCCTCAGGTGACCTTTGCTTGGTATATGCTTGCAATAAGAAAATCACTCATCTTCCTCTTTTTATAAGGGCATTAATCCCGTCATGGAACCCTACCCTCATGACCTCATCCAAACCTAATTAACTCCCAAAGGCCTCACCACCAAATACCATCACACTCAGGGTTAGCGTTTCCACCTATGAATTTGGGAGGAACACAAACATGAAGTCTTTAACAGAATTATCGCTTTATTTACTCGTGGTTATGAAACACCTAGTCTAGCCAAGAAATTTCTGCATCCTGGGTAGAGAGCGGTGAACAGAATTCATTCTATTCCTGCCTTACAGATTTTATAGTGGGAAAAGGTAGATATTAAGAGCACAGGCAAACTATATGGCATGCTATCATAAATGTTAACAAGCTCTGTTGAGAGAAAAGAGTAAGGGGGTGTGGGGAGCCCAGTGGTGATGGAGACGGTTCATTTTAGCATCATAAGGGGACGCCTCCCCCAGAGAGTGACAGTCAGTAAAATGTGACAGTAGTGAGGGAACCAGGGAGACAGAAGAAAGAGCAAGGGCAAGGGAAGAATTCTTTAGTGTTGTTACTATGGAAAGCTGTGTTTTTATCAAAAGTCCTATTTCTTTCAGTCTAGCTTCTTTTAAATTCTTTATTATAATAGTTAATATTTAAGTTTCGTGCACTTCTAAATATATCCTTTTTGACTTTCCCTCACTCCATTTTTTTCCCTGGGAGTTATTTTTTTTTATATTCCTTCGATCTAAATGAGGCTTCTGCTGTTATGAACACACAGTTCCCAAGCAGGAATCAAAACCCCATATTGTCAAGCTGCCCAACTGGCAGTATCCTCGGCAGTCTCTGTTCCCACCAAATTGCTGACTTCTAACATTTCTGCCTAACTGGGAAGAAACATCATGTGTGCATCAATCACTGTGCAACTGCGCCTGCACTAATGAGAATCCCGTTCCTGTGCATGTACCCTGACGCACATGTGTGTTTCTTCCTAGTTATGGCTCTCTAAAGAAGTCAAGTGGTGGACTTAGTTTAATTTTAGGGTTCTGTGCACATTAAACTTGGAAATGTAATTTAATTTGGAAAGAAGGAATGCCTGCAGCCTCCGGCATTCCCCTAATTGTGAAAAAAATGTGCTGTCCTGGCTCATCCTTAAAAAATTTTTTAAAAAAATGTATGAAACATAAGCAAACTGACATTTGTTTTAAAAATGTACAATGTAAATATAGAACAAGGAAAGCCAAACCACTATTTAACCAAAGTATTAACACTTTTTATTTTCATACTGACTTTACTTATGCCCACTTAAAAGCTTCCTAATAGTTTAATCTTGAAATTGCAGTCTCTGACAGGGCTAGGTCATTTTCTTTGAAATTTGGTCTCTCTTTTGCCTTCGAGAGAGTGTATCTTTGTACACAATGCATCATCTTGTCTAAAGGAGGACTGTCATACTGAAATTTTTAGAAGACTCATTGTCTACATTCTGGTTATATATTGTATGTCACATGAGAAACATCAAACCAAAGGGTGAACAGTTATTTTTTCAAATGACTTTTGGATCTTAAATCAACCTTCACCTAATAGCTAGTTATTTTACAGCTACTAGAGGGGATTTTTATAAGACTTGTGTAGTTTTTAGTATTTTTGGAGGTTGTTTCACTATGACCTGAAACAGAGCCAGGGTTCTTTTCTCATGAGGCAGTATGCCACTGCAAAATTGATCTAAGCTTATGTATCTCTTTGAAGTCCAGACAAGAAAGCAACCCAGAGGGCTTTATGAAATGTGAAGAACTACTGTTTCAAGGTGGAAGAGAAAGGACTTCTATAATCATGTTTGTTTGCTGACAATGTTAATTTTAACGTTGAAATGGTTACTTAATTTAAAGTAGGCTGACCTTCTAAAAATGGTTTATATGTGTGTGCGTGTTGAGTGAGAAATGGAATTTTTGAAGTCAGGTTTGTTTTAAGAATATTAGCCTTAGATATTTCAAGTCTATTACCCCAAAAGGTTAGCAATTGCAGTTTTACTATAGTAGCTAGTATAGTTTAAATTCTGCCTCCCCATGATCAGATTAGTTATTGAAAACCCTCATACCTATACAAATTCCAATTTTGTAAATCAATGGGCCACCAGTAAGATGTTTTTAACATTAATTATTTTTTACTTCAATCTCAGGACAGGGAGATTAAATTTGATTTGATTAATCAAATATAAAGTTAGCCAGGGATTTTTTTTTAATGATTGCATTTGTTGAAATTTTATTGGTCAAACTGCCTTCTCAGAAGGATGAACTGGTAACAGGAATGAATCCTCTGGCCTTACATTCCATGGAGTGCGAAGCAACATTTTAAGAAATAAAATGTTCAATGATCAATTTTGAGTTGTATATGTTTGTACAATGTGATCTCCTCATGATCTCCCTGCTCTTTAAATGAGAGGATTAAAGTCACAAATGATTTCTGGAAAGGTTTTTTTTTTTTGAAAATCTGGGAAGAGGCTTGTTCTGATATTTGGTGACACAATGTGAATGAGAAACTATGGTTGCAGAACCACCATTCAGTGACTTGGTCCAAAACCTTAGGAAGGATTTGAATCTCTCAGGATCTGGAAGTGAGGTATGAACTGATTTTACTCAGATCTCCAGCAACCAGGTGAGCATAACTGCCACCTAACTAGAGGATAGAAACAAACCCAGCAAAACACTCCACGTTAGCATACGAGGCCCTTCACCATCTGGTTCAAATGTTCCTGTCCAGCTTCCCATTTCTGGATGCCTGTCTTCCACACATACCCACACAAAGCTATTTAGTATTCCTGGACTTGACCATGCTCTTTTATTTTTCTGAAACGTGTGCTGCCCCCTCAAATCATCTTGCTCAGATCCAGCCCATGCTTCAGTTGTCAGCTCAGCTATTATCTGGGAAGGCTCCATAATTTTGTAACCATTTTCCATCTCTGTAGCCCTGCCATTACTTTGTGTTTGCTTGCAACTTCATAGAGTATTATAATGGCAAGGGCATTAATGTACACTGGAGCAGTAATGAATTTCATCCAGTCCTCTCAACAGCCGATTCTCGGATATCAGTCCAAAGCTAAGAAGTGAGGAAGCAAACTTTTCAGCCAAGGTTTGTTTGATTCATAGCATTACTCAGCCAACCTACTGCCACCATGTCACACTGTATGCGTTTTTTTTTTAATGTTCCTCCCCTCTCCCTTACTCTCTGAGTTTTGATCTTAATTTTATGCATCTATATTATTGTTTTTCTTCAATATTAAGAAAAATATTATTGACCTAACAAGCTAACTGAATTAATTATTAATGGATGTCTTATAAAATTATAAATTTAATAGAAATATGCATACAGAAAATACACAAATTCAAAATGTATAGATAAATAAATTATAAGACATTAAGCACATTTATATAACCACTATACAGAACAATAGGACATTGCCAGCAACACAGAATCTCCTTGGAGCTCTTCTTATGTTTTCTTCTTTTTTAAATATTTTTGAGACTGGGTCTAGCTCTGTTACCCAGACTGGAATGCAGTAGTGGAAACACAGCTCACTTCAAATTTGAACTTGCAGGCTAAAGGAGTCCTTCCACCTCAGTCTCCCAAGTAGGTAGGACTACAGGTGTGCACCACCATGGCTGGCTAATATTTTTATTTTTATTTTTAGAGGCAGGATTGTGGATGTGTTGCCTCCAGTAGTGGAGGTATTCTGAATCATTATTCTCACCTCTCTCTCAAAATCCCAATATTTTGACTTCTAACATTATATTAGCTATGCTAGTTCTGATGTTTTTACCTTTATATAAATATATATAAACATATATATATGTACCATTTTGTGAATAGCTTATCATTATTTCCAATTATCTCTTTGTGATTTATATACATGGGTGTGTAGAGCAATAGTGATTTATTGCTTAGATGCATTTTGAAAGGCATCTTCTTTCTTTACTCTGGTAACATAATTCACAAGTATCTCAGTACAATTTTTTTAAATAAAACTGATTATGTTTGTAATATATGAAATTAAGAAGCCTTAACATATAAATATGTTATTCTTATAGTCAGCTTATTTCTTTTCATTTTCCCTGAAAAGATTAATATAAAGTTAAGTAATCTGATTAGTAAAATGTAACACTTGGTTGTAGGAAAAAGCATAACTGATTAAATATTTGATGTAATGATTTGAAGGGTTAAAAAAAAAACTAAGGGCAAAAGTCTTGTATATCAAATGTTGAAAGTCATTTTACGAAAATACTAATTCTTGTTCATATCCAGGCAATATTATTCTTCAGATGAATATTGAATTACTTTAAATATATATTTACAATATGATATATTGCTATAATTAATATGCACTATATGGCATTATATATTATTTTGCCATTAGTAATATAGTATTGAGCATATCATTTAATTTTATTAACCTGTAAATGGGAAAGGTTACACGATTTTTATTTTTCTAAAACTAAATAGGGAGTATAAGATGGATAGCCAGACTGACAAACTTAATCCCGTTCTTCACCCCTTTGTGGATGTCTGATACTGCACACATGAGTAAACCTCTCCGCCTTTCATTTTACTAATCTACAAAATGAGTATTAATGTCTGCACCGTCTACCTGATGAGGTTGCCGTGAGGATTAAATGACTTAATGCACAAAAATAATGTGGAATATTACCTATTACAAATACCCTTGGTGAAGTGTTACTGTTATTACCATTATTTTTTTATCAACCTAACTATTTCATTGTTTTGGTTTTGCATAATGAAAAAATCCTTACCTTGGCAAATGGAATTTGGAGAACTTTATTTTAAGAAAAACATCTCTGAGAATGCTCAGAATTTTTCACAACATTATTTGATCTTTCTGCGATTATCTCATTGGATATTTATAGATAAGATGAGGTTAGACACTGACTCAAGTCAAGGGCCCAAAGATGCAGCCTCTTTACAAACAAAATATTCTTACATTCTGTAGTGGGATCCTATAAAAGAGAAACACACACACACACACACACACACACGAGACTTTTTCTTATTTTTTTCTTCTGTCATTATCTTAAACTGGGGGCTTAATTTCTCTTATCTGCACTATTGCATTTTCTTTACTGGCGTTCTTGCTTTTAGTAACATCCCACAGAAATCCATCTTCCAAAGGATTTCTTGTATAACTAATTTCTAAATGCAGGTATTTTATTGCCAATCCCCTATTAGAATTTTATAGTGACTTCCCATCAGCTATGTAATAAAAGTCATGTTTTTTTGCTTAGTATCTAAGTGTTCATTTAAAAAAACTCACGTATGGAGTGTCCACCATATGCCAACAATATAAAGGAAAAAGCCTTTCTGAGCTAACCTTACCCTCCTTTTTATCTTCATTCTTTCCCCTCTCTACACTTGTAGTTCAAGACTATCCATTTCCCTCTGGCCATCAGGCTCTCCGCCTGCACCAGGCTGCATATCGTGCTCCCTGACTTTGTAAATGCAGTGTAATCTCCCTGTAGTAGGTTTGGTGTGAAACATTGGCTTAGTCCTTTTACTGTCTGGGTTTTAGGTACCTCACTGATGAAATAAAACCCTTATACATTGAAATCTCTCCAGATGAAACTTAAATGCAACTAAAAACTTTATAGATATTAAATAGAAGAGAAAGAAAATTTTAGATGGTTGTTGGACTTGAGTAAACCCATCAATCACTATAATAAAATTAAAATATGCTTTATAATAAATCATTAACAACACACTAGAGGAGAATAGAATTGCACCATCTGAATATCAATCATATGGTCAGCAACAAATAGGTGCGATCAGATTAGTGATTATCGCTGTGAGTAGCACCTAAAAATCACAGGAACGTGTCAACATATTTATAAACTTCTTAAATTATACTGTGCTACCTACATACAGTTATTTACAAGCAGAAAGTAGAAAACTTAAATCTTGAGCACCAATGCCCAAAGGGAAAAAAAATCTATTGAAACATAATGGCTTGACTTTTTTTATTTTTTATTTTTTAGACAAGAGTCTCACTTTGTCACCCTGGGTAGAGTGCTGTGACGTCATAGCTCACAGCAACGTCAAACTCTTGGGCTCAAGTGATTCTCTTGCCTCAGCCTCCCAAGTAGTTGAGACTACAGGCACCTGCGACAGGCCTGGCTATTTTTTATTGCTTTCATTGTTGTTTAGCTGGCCTGGGCTGGGTTCAAACCCTCCCACCTTGTATATGTGGCTGGTGCCATGACCACTGTCCTACAGGTGCTGAGCCCACAGTGACTTGTTTCAATACTTCTAGCACAGAGAAGCAGAGGAGACGGCAGGGAGGGACCAAGGTGTTGCCTCATAGGGTCAAGAAACTAAGAAATATTTCCTCCTCGTCTTTGTTAAAAATGAGAGAATAAATTGAATTCATAAATGGTAGAGATAGACAAAGAGATACTGGGGGGGGGGACTGAGAAAGATAGAGCGGAGTTGAGGATGAATTCATTGACATTAAATGGTAGAAATTGAGAAACGTGGAAAGAGGATAGTAGGTACGTTCCCTGAGGTAACAGAAAGATGCAGTGGGAAAGAAAGATTTGGCAGCTACTTCAGCATGATGGCCGTGCGCTTGAAATGTCAGCTCCAAACAGCTTGTTGTATTTTGAAGTAATAAAGGATGTGATCTCAAGGATGAGAACAGAAACCTGAGGCCTGACAGCACGCCATGGGATTCTGAATGTGCAGGGTGCTCACGTGCTCTTTGCAAAACAGATGAATACATGATTTAGCTTCTATTGATTTATTCAAAAAGTATTTACTATTTTTCAGTTTTGTACTGACCTTTTGATGTGTTCATTTCTCTACCCTTTTTACCTTTATAATTAAGGGAGTCGAGTATAAAATTTATCACTCCCGCTGGACTCAGTGGACCAATTCCGTTGCACACCCTTCTCCTAATGTAGTCCTATTTCTATAATATTTGTATGATTTACATAATATCCTTTATGATAGTTAGGATTTGTAAGTTTAAAACTGAGAATAAGAAAGTTTGTCTAAAATCTTTTTTAACATACTCTTATTTTTTAGAAAGATGGGAAAACAAGGCTCAAAGACACACAAACATCAAATCTAACAGCATAAACTTTACCCCCCATTCCATGTGTTACTTATTACCATTCATCTAGGAATAATTGAAGAGCTAAGAGTTATAACCCCTGTTTGTATGTTTATTATATTACCAGTTGATCTATTTAGACCATGCCCATTAAAAGTATAATATTGAATTTGTTAAAAATTTGAATAACTCTGCTCTTCTTGGATGCCCGTTAGTTAATGTGAAATGAATTTCCAGTTAAACAACTGGAAAGTAGCTCTCGTTCTGTCCTCACCCCTCCCCTTCCATTGAATATTTGGTGTATCAAGCCATTACCTTGATATGGTGATTAATAACATTTGTCATTTTTTATTCCTGAAGAGAAAGAATCGTCAGTACAAAGTAAGAAAAGAATATGGAAAACTGTGGCTTCAATTGGGAAATTAGCTCGTCATGGTTAAATTTAGGAAAGCAAAATACTTATAGGAGATGATGAGTATCTAAAAATAACCATAGTCTTCAAAATTAGACAATGGAAGAAAAATGCTCTTAGTTTGTGCTGTTTATTGTTTGTTGGTGACATTTTAATTTTCTTCAAATCTGTTAGCACCAGATATAAATAACTCCATTCATGAGATTAACCCTTTCCTCTAAATAATAAAACAAAGAGCTGTACTTTTCTTATGAAAAAAAAAGGAGTCTATAAAGTGAATTCCCTAAAGGAAATACAGACTGAGAGGGGCTCTCTAACTCATAATCCCTACCAATTTGGAGATGCTAGAACGAGTTGGTGAAATGTCCAGCAGCGTCTTGTCCTTCATACAGCTCAGAATCCTCTCATCAATATTTCTTCCCACTATTAGAGAAACAAATACAACTCATCTCTGCTGGGATTAATTTGCTGCAGCCTGAAGCAATGAGCCTCACTGGCAACCACTACCGAGCTGAATAAGCAGCATCCCAGCATCTGTTGACAATATGAATTTGTTGCAGCAGCCAATATTCATAAGGAATGGCCTCCAGAATCCAGAGAGAATACACCAGTCCGTAGCTGTCGGAGTCTGACCACTGGAAGAATAGCATGTAATTCCAGATTTTATAAGCTATATTTAAATGAGAGCTTTTTTCTCTTTGGATCAGAATGTGGAGAATCTGTGTAGACCTAATTTCACTCAAAGAGACCTAGTTATATAGCTGGTTTGGGCTGAAAAACGCCTGAAGTTATTTCCAACTGGATACGAACCTGTCTTTCGAAAGCATCACATAAATAGCTGCTCTTTAGCACACTGGTCACTCCTACTATGGAACACTGTGATTGAGATCAAAACGGAAAAATAGAGAAAGGTCTAGGTCTTGAGTTGCCTAGCTGGTGGAAAGAGCAGCGGCCCTGCGGTGGTGCTGTATAATTTGCATTTTCTTATAGTATACTTTATTTACAATTTCTTTTTGTATATTTGTATCAAATTAGGTAGTTTAACTGAATTACTCCTTTCTTTCAATTAGTGAGTCTGTGATTATTACCATTATTATTTTTACCATGTACAGTAGAACCTCTGTAAGTTGACCTTCCGAGTGACTATAACAAAGCAGTCAACATAAGGAACTAGAGCTACCGTTCTGACACGTACCTGTGGTGCATATCCAGTCTATGAAATTAGGTCAACTTAAGTAGGTGGTCAGTGTAGGTGGTGATCAACTATGGAGGTTCTACCATACTCTTTTTTTTTTTTTTTAACTTCGTGTTACATGGAGAGGACAGAAATCCACTCTTTTCAATAAGAGCCAGAGAGTTTGTCTTTATTTATTACTCTTATTTTCTAAGATGAAAATCTTTTTAATCTACAAAGCATCCATTTATTTCTGTTTATGAAATACAACACAGTTGTTCTGTAGACGTATTTAACTGTTAACATCTTAAATTACCACGTGAGATTCAGTCTTCTGATCCTAACGGGTCGGGCTGGTAGGATTTACGTCATATTAGATTACATGATCTTTATAGTTTAAAGTGGTTTTAGTTGTGATAATTTTACTAGAATTTAAGATAAGAAAAACAGTCCTAACTAATAATGAACACGCTGTATCTTGGTTTTTCTATATGAACCCTGTTTTGCACTTGAGAGGTTCCAGAATTAATAAACCCAAAATTAACATGAAGCTTTAATAAATATATAGGTTTCATTGTACATATTATGGAGAGTCATGTACTTAAGTCATGATGATAACTTATTTTCTTTCAGAACAATTTACTATTACTTGATTTTTCTATTGTGAATACTAAATCCAGAAAATTGGTCCCTACAGTATATGGCAGACTCTAAATACCAGTCTTCTGTAAACTGTTGTTTGAACTTATTAAAATCTGATTCATGTGATGCCAAGTTTATCCTTAGGCTTGTGCTGGGGCAGGCATGCACAGAAAGGAAAAAGAGGAACCAGTTCCCAAAGGGAGTGCAGACAGCTACAATCTGTGGGGTTCGTTAACTCCAGCATCAATACTGGATTCAAAGTGATGCTTCTGACGACGTTTTTATTGTTCTTTTTTTTTCTCCTGAAATGGTCAAGGGGGCATGTGCTTGAACATATGAGCCAGCAAAGCGTCTGTGGTTCTAATCCCCTAATTAGACTATCATGCACAGATGGTATTTGGTCTTTTTTTTTTTTTTAATGAATGAAAGCATGTGGTAATGTTCATGAATTTTTATAAGGTAAAAAAAAAATGCTACTTGAGTTTTGCCTATATTTGCCTAACCTCCTATGTAGGTCAAACCGTGAGTGGAAAGATGTGAAATTTAACATAAATAGATGATGCCACTTTATCCAGCCGGCTGGTAGACGTGATACATGTGTGGACACACACACACTCCCTGTCACGCGTGTACCAATACAGATCAAGTATATGCCATTTAAATTGTGAGATATTTTGGTTGGGAAGTGACAGTTTTCATTATAAATCTATTCTGCCTGTAATATCACTTAGGTATTACATATACTGTTTGCATGCATAAAATTCTTTAGTTATGTTTTTATCTTTAAGTACAACATAACATAAAAAGGAAATTTGTTTTGTGTGGTCTCTCGTTTAAAGTTTTGTAGGCAAACTTCAAATAGCAGCAACTCTCTTTCAATGCAAATACAGTGACTCATTTTCCTCCATATCAGACAGATAAATTCACCACAAAATGTCTAGCTCTGAGCTTTAAAATTTTTATTTTTGTAATTGCTGTATCTTTATACTTCTTCTTCTTCTTTTGGTCATTTGATGACTATATAGCAAAGCAGGTATTTTACCTGGATTATAAAAGGTAAAACTCAATTTAGGTCGACAGAACCACCGCATACAAGCTTTCTATTGCATTCTTCGTGGGTTTTAACAAAACAAATGTGTGTTATATGCAAATAAAATTTGGCTCTCTGAATCATATTTAGATTAGCTATGATACTATTACTGTTTTATCATCCAGAAAGTAATTTTTCCATTTTATTTTGGTTGGTGATTTCCAAAGTAGTTAAAAATACAGGTGCCCATTGTGCAATACTAGTTTCAAAACTTTTTCTTCCAAGGTCTGTGGCAATTGGACGGTGGAATTTTGCTGAGGCTTGAGTTTAAGCTGGAAGATGGGTTTGGGAGAAAATTGTTCAGATTGTGACTCAGCCTGAGTTACTTTGCATCAGAGTAATTGTTTGCTGTTTGGTGTTTTAAACAAGAACATTCCTAAATTAGTAACATTTTTAATTGATAACAATGGTCCTCAAGCAAAAGAAATCTAGAGTACAAATTGATAAGGTGGTGTGAGGAGATATGTAGGAAATAGGCCATTCAAAACTCAGGAGAGTCTGTCAGAAGCCATAAGCCTTGGCATATATATGCTGGGTTTCTAGTATTTCTTCAATTCTTGGAGATCCTCACTAAAATGCATTTTTAATTTGGACAGAAGTAAAGTTTTCCATGTGGTACAAAATTCAGAATGCATTCAGGTAGTTTCAACTGCTGAGGGGCTGAGGCAGAAGCGGTACTTAAGCCCAGAGTTCCAGTCTAGCATGACCAGCATAGCAAGACCCTATCTCAAAAAAATTCAAAATATTTGGACAATTTTATACGAATTTTACCTTTTCATACACTTTTTCACTTTTTTTTAAATATAGCATGTACTGGATGTTTCTTCATGAATATGTTACTTTTAATGGCTACATAATATTTCATTGTATGAATGAAAAGCAGGTAGCATACATTGAAAACCTTACCTTACATTCAAAAACAATTTTTTTCCTTGTTTATAGAGTAAGATTAAGAATGGTCTAGTTGTAAATGTTCAAGAAAGTTCAGTTTCACCTTAAATTGTGTAAAAAGTTAGACTTGAATTATTTTTATAATAAAATAAAATTATTTTTTACGTCTTTAATAAGAAATTTTAATATCCCTTTGATTTTTTAGTTTTTCCATTTTAGCCTAAGCTGATGTGTTATCTGATTTTTGGTTGAATTAGATTTCTTTTAATGATGCTTTATTCTTGTTAGTATTTCATACCATCAACTTCTTCTAATGGATCACAAAATGTTCATTGACTTTCTATTTTTCTTCTGTTATCATTATCAATCTCTTTCACATGGAAATCTTAGTTTTATGTCAACAGTTCTGATTCTCAATAGTTGTGCTCTTGGAGGTCTTAAAATTCTCTGCAAGAATTTATTTCGTTACTTTATATTTATCATACTTTAAAATGTAGATAATGTAAATTATTAAGACTAGTATTATAACCAGTAACATTCATTGCTTTGGTTTTACCGTTTTCATTTATGCATTTAGTAAATTATTTTCAGTGGCTACTATGTACCAGGCACTTGTTAGATATCTAGTTAGATATCTGTTCCAACCTGGAACAGTAACCAGCAAGGAAATGGCACTGAGGAAGGAAAAAGAAACATATACCAAATGTAAGGGCATACACTGTTACGTGGCACTGAAAAAAGAAAAAGAAACATACATCAAACTTAGTGCATAAAACCAGAAGCCTGTAAGGGCATACACTGTTACCTGTGCCTGGTGGCAGCATGAGAACAATGCAGCACCTGTCCTGTTTCCTGGAATCTTTTTATTGGGTACATTGCATAGTATATGTGCAACAATGCACAGCAGGGCACCTCACCATGAGTTGGAAGGTCCATGAGGAAATAGGTGTGACTGCCTCCCACAGGCACTATTCTAAGTCCTTGGATCCAGCGGTGATAAAAATCCTGCCCTCATGTTGCTTAGGCTCTATTGTATGTGCAGAGGTTGACGTTGGCACCACGTCACATTATTAAGTGAGATTCTTTAAAGTTATGCAGTCACACCAAGTGAATCCCAAATGCTATGTACATTATAAGTATATATAAAAGATGATGGGTAGATCTCTTAATAGTTCAAATACAAAAAAATAGTACTAGAATTTTAAAGAAGCTCCTTTGGTTCAGAGTCTTTATGTACCTATTCTTGTAATGATTTTGTTTGATCATTTGTAATTTGTTTTTGATCACTTATATTTCAAAAGTAACAGCAGAATTTTCTAGTATATGCTATTCTAGATTATACTCCTGTAGATTCTTTACCATGATTCCTGTATTGATTCAAGTGGAGTTCATCAGACATTGTATTAGCTATTGACCTATTTCAGAGTATATTGACTTCCATTTGTTTTAAATATGGACATTTTTATGTGATTTTGTGTGTGTGTGTGTGTGGTTTTACTTTTTCTCAAATTGGATCAAATGAATTTACTATCTCAACAATCATAAATTGTGTAAACAGGAATATAAGTCTTGTGTAACACTAATATTTGAAAGTCAAAGCTATAATCCTTACTATTTTATGCCTATTAAAGTACACTTATGTGAACTTACAGGAGGCTGTATAACAATCTGTGCACAGCAAACTCTATAATATTATCAAGTAAACTACTCCTCATAAAAATAAGACATAATTATGGCTAAGCTGATACAATTTCTTTAGTTTATATTTCTTTGAAAAATCTTTGAGTAGTCTTCAATAAGTCTTTGACTTCTTGGAGTATTTTTTATTTGGTTATACTTTGCAGACATATTTTGAGTTAAAATGTATCTTTTTAATTAAAATTTTTGCTTGTGTTACTCTCTAATTTACTCAATACTTTTCAAAACATGGAAGTAGAGAGTCTTGGACTCCCCAAACATATCGTTCATCCTTGGAAATTATTTTTTATTGACTATTTAATTTTGAGTAATTTTTTAAAATTTCTCTGACATTATGCTCTCTGGTCATTTTACTGTTCATATGGTGTGATTAAGTCTCGCATGCCAATACTGAATGCTCTGTTGTTGAATCTTCATTAATGATGCCCTGATCTATATTTCCTATACTGATTTGTTATTCTTTTGGCAATTGGTGATTGATTTCAGGTAACAAAATCTGTCACTAAAGAAAAGTCGCTTTTAAATCATAAAGATTACATATGGGACAGATTTATTAACAGTTCTCTTTTCTCCTCTGAGTTGTTAGTTCCTAACGTATAACAGGTAGGGTCATGATGATTTTCACTTTGATTACTCTTTGAATCTCCATATGGCACAGATTGCCGTGATTCTTTTTATATTGTTTTGTATTCCTAAAAACAAATTGTCTGAATGTTCTGATATTTGGAGACTGCCAGAATACTTGCCCTGAATTCTAATAGTTTTTCAATTGGTAACATACCCTCTCTTTAGTCTTTTTGGACTGGCGGATGTTTTGCAAATATTTCCATAAGCTATTCTGAGTGCATGCGTTTTGATTTTTTTATTTCCAGCCCTAACCTTGTAGGTTGGTAATCAGTGAAATGAAATGACTTTAAGTATTAGGTTTCATGTTATTTTTTAATGTATCTTTTGTATATGTTGCAATTCCAGTGCCTTTATGGTTTATTTCTTTGATTGTTTTGAGTTTGCTTCTGCTTTCAAGTTTACTAATTTTCTGCTTCAGTCTTTTTCTTTGTTGTTTAACTTCTATCACATTTTCCTGATTTACCAATCCAGAATACCTGAAAAATGCCATGACTTATTTTTAGTGAACCCACCCTGATTCCTCTTGATCACTCTTTTTCTTTCTAATTATTCATTAACCTGTTAAAGACTTATTTAAAAAATAAATCTTTTATTTTGTATGAGTACTGAAGACCCAATCTCATTTCCAAATTTACCATTCTCTCGTTTCCCATGACTATCTGGGGTTTATGGTACTTTTGCTCAATACTGCAGTGCAGTTCTCCACATCTTGTACATTTTTAGATTCCTATTTTTAACATTGAGTTCTAATTGGTTATTAGAGTCATGAACTTGTTCATTCTGAAAGTGAAGCAGGTGAGTGTTTTGTTGGGATGTAGAATTTTTTTCTTGTGTATTTAAGATAAATAAAATAGAGGTATTCAGTTTGAGGCACCTATTGCAGAGGTCTTAAATTATTGTTATTTTGACAATAAATAATTTGAGATAAGTATCATACATACTGTATAATTTGTTAGTTTATGAATTTTAGGTGAGTTACTGAGCTATAATATGATGAAATTACTTGTAATGGTAGATGCTAACTATTAACTAATCAATTTCTTAGTTTAACATTTTCCTTTTGGAACAAGCTCTGTTGCTTGGGCTGGAATTCTGTGGCAACCTCACAGCCCACTGCAACCTTAAACTCCTGTGTTCACGTAACCCTCCTGTCTCAGCCTCTTGAGTACCTAGGACCTCATGCGTTCATACACTACCACGACTTGCTACCTTTTCTATTTTTTTCCCTTGGAGGTGGGGTCTGGTTATGTTGCCCAGGCTATTCTTCAACTCCTAGACTCAAGTGACCGTCCAGCTTCAGACTCCTAGAGTCCAAGGATTATAGGAAATTTTTTACAAATAAATGTTAATTGAGTTCATAATTAGTATGAAGCAAGAATAACCAGAAGATACTAAATCCTTGAGAGTATCTGACAAAAGATTTTCAAAAATTTATACTCTTAGTTTCCATAGGTTTAATTGTTAATAACTTTTTATTGTAATGTATATGTAATTTACTGTATTATATAGGGAGGACATAAAGTTTGTGTGCAGTTTGCTATGTTAAACTATTTTAAGTAGCATATGAACTTTACGTCCACCCTGTCTATTATTATGATGAATTAATGTTACACATATTATAATGCGTATGCATTATGTATGTATTGTAATGCACAGTATGAAATAACGCTTTGTAACATTATTTTAAGTAGGCCTTTAAAGCATTATTTAAAGATTCTAAATTTTGAGAGAACATTCTTTTAACTCTCTAACCATCTCTTATATCATGGAGTTTTATGGATATAAAACTATACAGCATAGATATGAGGAGAAAACATTGCTTATTTAATAAGCAGTGACCCAATGAACTTTTTTTGTACCTAACGTATGATAGGTACTTGTTACACATTTTTATAGAAGCCATAAATAATTTTTCTTAAAAGTACTGCAATTCAAAATAATTATTAAATATATTTCAATACCTAATTTAATATTATTTTTTGAAAGTGCAAGATAGAGAAAACCTTGCTGGCACCTATTGCCACTACTGTAATTTCAGTAATTGAAGCCATACATCTTAAAGAATATTCCTTCTCTCAATTTTTAAGGAGGTATTCGGTAAATGGAATATGGAATACAGAGACCAAATTGGGTGTGCTTCCAAGCTGTCTTAGACAAATCATTTAACTTCAAAAGGCTTAGCTTCCTGATCTGTAAAACTGAACAAAAATGTCTATATTAGTCGTAGTGCTGATGCATGTATTTTGTGAAAAAATTGAAGTATAAATTATCCAGCATTAAGTCTGTCTCACAGAAGTCACCTGAAAACAAACAAATGAACAGACAACACAGATATTTGTTAACCATTTAACTTTTCTCCCCCAAGAACACTCATGAAAAATTTCCTAAGCTCTCCCAGGAATAGATCTGATTGTTCAGTATAAACTTTTAAAGAAATACTCCTGTGTAGCTTAATTTTTATATTGGATCTTTATATGGGTCCAGTATTAGAAATATTCTATTTGTAGGGACATTTTCTAAACTGGCTTCCTATTTTTAATTTACTCATGTGCAAGGAGAGATTTCCTTGGCCCCAAACTCATGACAAGTAATAAAACACTTTCGTAGACTATCACTCTGCAAAAAAAAAAAAAAAAAAAAAATTAGAATTCTTGTCTTTGATGTTATTTCAGCTAGGGTTTCGATTCTGTGGAGAATCCAGGAGTGAGATCTAACGGTTTAGCCAGCTCATCTATTTTCTTTTCGAAGGAAGAGATAGGGCAAAATTGGATATCTCCAGAGGGAGATTTAAATACAGTGGCACAATAAATCCCCTTCCCACTGACAGAGCTACCTGCAGCTCCTTAGCGGGCTAAAGGCTGGGAGAAGGGGGAAGGAGAAAGAGGCGAACAGATTTAGGTACTTAAACATACTCCTTTAATATACGGAGGTGAGTGTTTCCTATTTTCCCTTAGACCAGCGGTTCTCAACCTGTGGGTCGCAACCGGTAGCAACTGTATTAAAGGGCCGCAGCATTAGGAAGGTCGAGAACCACCGCCTCTCAGACTGTTCTAGGGAAAGAATTTTAAATCCATACAAGAAGACATTAGGATTCTTTTTTTTTTTTTTTTTGAGACGGAGCCTCAAGCTGTCCCCCTGGGTAGAGTGCCATGGCATCACAGGTCATAGCAACCTCCAACTCCTGGGCTCAAGCGAGTCTCCTGCCTCCGCCTCCCAAGTAGCTGGGACCACAGGTGCCCGCCACAGTGCCCGGCCATTTTTTGGTTGCAGCCATCATTGTTGTTTTGGCGGGCCCGGGCTGGGGATTCGAACCCGCCACCTTAGGTGTACCTGGCTGACGCCTTAGCCAATTGAGCCACAGGTGCCGAGCCGACATTAGGATTCTTGATCTTTATTCTACAAAGGAAAAGAAAGAAGAGAAAATCATCAGGTGAGTCTTGTGCAGTCCAGGCTTTTTCCTGCTCTTCAGCAACAACAAAGAAAGGATCGACTGTTTCTCTTGAGATGAGAAATAGAAACAGATTTTTAATGCTTTTTTTAAAAAATAATTTTAAAGTGAATCCTCAGTTAAAGTGTGTTAAGTCTTACAAAGATGCATTCTTTTCAACCGTTTCTCACTACTTTAGATTGAAAATATTTCCGAAGTGAAATAACTGTGTTTTTGGAATCACCAATATCATGGATATTCCTGAAACTCTTGTGCTTGGCTATTAAATTTAAGAAGACTTTGGAAGGACAAATGCCTTGATTTGTCTGGGGAGCTTCCTGATAATGTGAGTGTCGCGATCTGGAAGCTTGCCGACTTTTAAATGCCCAGACACTCCCCGCCTCCACCACCATATGCTGTCTTTAATTTTGGATTTTTAACTAAGCGGAATTTGTTCTTCAGTGTTTGTTTAATATAACGCTGGGGTCTCAAAGGCAGTTACTGTTTGCTAGGAAAAGAAAATAATCCTTCTCACTGTCAAACATCAAAGGGAAGGTCATAAACCTTATAACAATAAAAGAAATTTCTTTTGTGCTTTTACAGTCCTCTAGGATTCCAGAATAGATTCGGATTGCAGCAGAGGAAGTTGAAACAAGAGCAGAGTTGGAAAGTCCAGACAAGATTTATCAAGCCAGACATTGTGCTTCCCGCCAGTGCAGCATAGTTGGGAGTCACTTCCTTATCAAAGCACACAGGAGGTTCTGGGAAGGTTGTCTGTGCTCCCTGGAGAGTGGTTCTACCTACGGTAATAGCAGTCAGGTTTGGCGGGGGTGGGGTGGGGTAAGGAGAAAGGTAGGGGGATGGTCAGAATGAGGAGTCATAGAAAGAGTACTTGTTAAAAGTCAGAAAATTCCTCAGGCTGAATATGTGTATACAAGCCCCAGAAAACAATGAGATGTTGGGCGACTTATGCTCACATAGTATAAAACGGTTGCAATAAAACAAGGTCCAGGGAGACCTAGATTCAGCCTAAAGTCTCATATTGTTGATAACATAGCAAGTGACAAAGGAACTCTCTGATGTACAGAACTGATGGGTTATGAATTTAATGCAGTGGGACATGATTTATGTTCATTCTTTTTGGTGTTTTGAATACAGCTGAGAATCAGGGGCATGATACTGTAGTGACAGATGGATTAATTCCACTTGTAGGTAAATGTATATAGAAATTCTTAAGTAAATTTCTGTCAGACTCCAATTTTTAAATAGTCAGTGGCTTCTCTTTTAAAAGCCAATACCGTAGGTTCACAAATTCTGTTTTGCTGTAAAAATCTTATGCACACAAGGAATGCTCAATTCTGTTCAAACAAAATAAAACAAAACAGTGGTTTCTTAAATTTAACTTGCTTTTTTTTTCATACAGTATAAAAACAGAAAAAAATAAGACTAATACGAAGGAGGAAAATAATACAAATGTAGCAAGTTTTTTTAAAAAAAATCAGATCACTAATGAAATATATGTAACTTTAAGTTGCACTGTGAATGCAAACACACAATCTCACACACACACACATGAACTCATACTTTAATGAAATCAGTAATGCCATATGACATTAGCACTAAGCCAGGAAAGCTCCCTTTTACCTCTTAAAAAGAATTCCATAAACTATCAGAAAAGATGAAAACCTGAAGCATAAGAAAATATGGAATAGATGGGTGGCACCTATGGCTCAAATGAGTAGGGTGCTGGCCCCATATACCAGAGGTGGTGGGTTCAAACCCAGCCCCGGCCAAAAACTACAAAAAAACCTCCCAAAATATGGAATATAAAATTCAATGTATTTTAAATTACATTCTAAAAATGAAACTGACTAGCATGAAAAACATGAACATTCCTAATCACTGACTCCCAGAGATTCGAGCTCATATCTAATGTCACCAAAGTAAGACAGTTCTCATGCTGCTCTCACAGGCTGCCCTCTGTCCGTCTCCAAACATTCACACTCACAGGGGCACCCACATTTTCACGCGACTTTAAAAATTTTTCCTTTCAAAAGGTTACTCTTGGAAGAAGAGGGGGATAATAATTGTGTCACTTAACCTTTAAATAATCCTATGAGGCCTGCACTATTATTTTTATTCCTATTTTATGGGTGTGGAAACCGGTTTAGAAGGGAGAGAAAATTTCCCCAAGGTAACGTAGCTAGTTAAGTGGAGAACCAGATCCCAAGGTTGGGACACCCCTGGCTTGTGAAACTTCTCAGTCTCTGTTCATTGGTTTCTCATGCTAACGGTATCCTTATGTTACCTGAAAAGGTTGTGCTCAGCCGAGGAGGATGAATCCTGATCTGCTCAGCCATCTGGGCCATCATTTCACCACTTGGCTTGTGGTTGGTGCTACTGGTAAATATTTCCTTCCTGTAAGGGAGTAGAAGGGAAAGACTTTTCCACTTCTCCCCATCCCCATTTCTGGCCTTTTGAGGACATTCTCGTGTAAGAATCACTTCTGTCCAGTGAGGCAGTGCAAGGGAAACCCTTTTTGCTCCCAACTGCTTCTGTCCTTCTGATGACACTGTTATGTGAGAAGGAGATGTTGGATCTGTGGGGGTCATCTGCTGGTCACAGAGGAAACATGGAGCGAACATCCTACCCAGAGCTGATGATGAGAGTATGGGGCCTTGAAGATACCGCTCTGATATGGGCAACCTCTGGGATTATCACTCCCTCACTTCATGACATTATTCTGCCACTTTGAGCCCAATGGATGGGCTTGGCCAGGCTCTCTAAGGCACATCAAGTAAACTGTGATGAGGCAATGGTGGCACGCCAAGTTGGTGCAAATGGAAAATAAAACTGTGACTACAATTGAAAGATGAGAATAGCCCTTAACAATAAGACTGTTCTTTTCTTTAAGTTCATGATCCATATTACAATAAAGTTTCATTTTCTGTCGCCATGGTATCAACGCACCTTGAAAAGCTATGGAAGACTGAGCAAATGTTCCTCCTCACTACTAACTGAGAGGACAAAGCAAATATAAATTTTTGAAACCTTTAAAAATGTTTTCAAATGGACAGATTCAACCCATACAACATTACATGTAGGTTTAATGACTGGGTTAGGTTGAAAATTAAAGAAGCAGATCAATTCAAACTTTTTCACACTGAAACTATCAAGGTTGTAGATTTTAATTTAGATTTTTCTGTCGTTTGTTCCAACTCCACCCAGGCTAATACAAAAGTTGTAAGTCTCCATATCTTTTAATAGCTGCATAGTATTCCATGATGTTCATATACCACAGCTTGTTGATCCATTCCTGGGTTGGTGGGCACTTAAGTTTGTTTTCACATTTTGGCAATTGTAAACTGAGCTGAGATAAACAGTCTGGTTCAAATGTCTTTATGATAAAATGATTTTTTTTTTCTTCTGGGTTGATGCCTAGTGATGGGATTGCAGGATCAAATGGGAGGTCTAATTTGAGTTCTTTGAGGATTCTCCATACTTCCTTCCAAAAAGGTTGTATTAGTTAAGTAGCTAAACTTCAATTTCATTTAATCATTTGTAGCGACAGACAGATTTTCTTACAAAACCAATGATTGTTATCTGTAGTTAATTCTCAATTTAAAAATTTAAATTCTTCATTATTCTTACTCCATAGGATAAATAACTTTATAATTAATTGTTTGATAGCCAACATGTATTCTTGGTCAGTATATGTCTTTAACATTTTATGCAGGGTTGAAAAATAAGGCAAAGCTTGTAACACAGAAACAGGTTGTTCTTGCTTACCTATAGTTCTTTAAAAACTAAAAGACTACATAGTTAAAGGGAAGTATTGGCTTTTGACATCTACGTACCCATTGTTTTTCCCGAGCTTTTGTTCCCTAGCTCAGGCTAAGAATGGATAATTATATGTAATGGAAGACAGCTGTGATGTACCAAGTGCATTTTTCCCTTTTTATCTTGTGCTTGAGTGCATAATTCCTCTCCTGCTTCACTGTTACATAAGGCCCCATTTTCCTATGTTTATTTTAGTCTGAAATTTTAGTGTGAACATTTTAACAATCAAAAATCAATTAGAGTTTTGTTGCTGTCTTTGAATAGCGCCTTAAATTATGGAATAAAGGGTAAGATTTCTATTTCTAGGTAATTTTTTAAGGAAAGCAGTAATTGTTCTGTGTATCTAAGGAATGATGCCATTTAATGAAAAGACAAAAGATATTTCAATACATTATACTTACTTCTATTTCTGTTCAAGTATTATATTGGCTAATGTTGTCAACATTTTGGGTATTTGGGATTTTTTTTATTTGTTTCCAGTTCCAATCCAGACCTTGATTTTTTTTGTCTTTCAGAGCTCCTTGGTTTATATTTACATTGCCTATAGAATTTAGTATAATCTTATTACCGAGTATACTGCAATATTTATTGCATTCATTTTCTTTGGTGTTATGGCCTTTCTGGTACATTACTGAAATGGGAATATAGTGTTATCAACTTTTGATGGCTCCACGCGTTCCCTTCTCTCATGCCCTTAATTCTCTCCACATACTTTATATCAGTGGTAATTGGGTAATTAGCCAGAAATGCTGTCGCCTGAGTAAAGGAGTAAGAAATGTCTCATTGAATAAAATGATCTTCCTTTGTACTCGTGATTCATTTTTGATATGCTACAACTCAATCAGCAGGGAAACTTTCCTCCCCATCGAGACTCTAACAAGCCTTTAAGACAAGAATAGACAGAGAGGTTCTGCTATTAGTCTCAATTCTAAGGCAAATTGTGTTACTCGGCTGTAGTCACATTTTCTGCCCGCCCAGTATGAGATCTAAGGAGATGGCAGAAAAATCTTCTGTTGAAGGTTTGATGAATAACAAGATAAGGGTTCTATTGTGGGCCACTCGAAGAAAAGTTGTAGCCCATTTGGCTTTTAAAACAAGCCAGAAAGTCATTTCTTAAGTCTGAAAAGCCTACTGGGTTATTTGGTTTCAACTCCATTTTGATCCAGTGCATAGATACCCAGAACAAAATGCCCTTCAGTGAAGTAAATTCCGTTTCTGGCTATCAGTTGCATCATGATTCCCAAGCAAATAGCTGAGTAAAAGAAAACATCCCTTAAAAACTCTACTGCATTCTTGTAATAAATCACAAAAACATTGGGATCAGCTTTCTCAGTCATTCTGCGAGACTATAGTTAAGAATATTTCCAGATGTGTCTTACTGAAGGGAAGGTAATTTTCTTTCACACACAAGAGATCCTTTCTTAACATGGTAGGGAAAAAAAAATCACACACTTTTGGAGTCCTCTGCAGGTGACAAAATTTCAATTTCCTGTATGCTTGGAGGGCTAGCATTTTACTCTTATCCCATGGGAATGAAGAGAGATATAATCATAAGACTACAAATACTTCTAAGGTGATATAAATGAAGAAGGCAATTTGCCAGTTTCCTGACTATGTAGCTTCATGGAACAATAATCTCGAGGAAAAGAATGCATAGGAATGGAACTGATTGCTTGGGTTTGTGGTAAAGGAACTATCCTTTGAAATATTCAAGTTAAGAGCAAAGGAATTTTCTTAATGAGGTACGGGATTGTTCTCCGGGATAAACAGAAACTTCAATGGAAATAATGTCCCAATTTGTCAAAATTAATGATAGACCAAATCTTTCAAGTAACAACAGCAAGCCTAGTGGACAATTTTGTCTTCTGATCACATTCTTGGTTGGTGAAGCAAAAAACGGATCTATTATAATCTAAACTCTCTTACGTAAATTGATGCTGTGTGAGGTATCGCAGTGTGACAGCAGGAGACATCTTGTAACCTCTAGTAATATAAAGTAAATTTCTGTTCCTCTTGCATTATCCCACTCCGGCCCTTCTATTCTGGAAAGATAAATGCAGTATAGACAAAGCCCTATATAAACCATCACTATGCATCTCCATTTTAAAGCCCTATAAGTTAAAGTATGCGTATCTTCACCAATGTAATTATGTGAATGAATACTTACTAAATGGTAATAGATAATGAGCTCTCAGACTTCCAGATGTGTTTTGGTTTAATCACCTAGATTACTTTGTGAGTTTAGGCCACAACAATGTACTTTTATTAATAGAAAATATATATGTGCTTCTAGCTCCATATGATTCTCTTAACTTAAGAAAATATTTGTATGTGTAAGGAAATGGCCTAGAAAGGTGGGGATGGGAAGCAAGTTTCTACAGCTCATAAATTTGGTAAATTTGGTTTGTTTATGGTAGAATTTAGCAGTCTCCATATTTTCTAACTTATTTTGGACAATCATGGAAAATGTTGTTGTCTACAAATTTTTCTTTTTATCCCCCACATACAAACTTAATAATTATTAAATATAAGATAATTTTTAAAATGTTGATTTGGGTCAACAAATGTGTGTGTTCCATTATTATGCCTTTGTAATACTTTGCTGTTATTTATTCCCTTTCTTTTCCTGGTTCTAAATTTCATTACAATCAGAATGATGATTACAATGAGCATACACATAATATAGACATAAAAATAATACAAGGAACATAAATGTTTATTTTCCATAATGTGCAATATTATGTTTGCTTAGAGAGCATGAGACAGATTTTTCTAAGTATTTTTGTTACAGTTGAATTTGGCTGAGGAAATCTGTGATATCCGTAGATATTGACATCAATGCAGACATTAGGAGATGTATATCTATACCTTCCATTTGAGAATTTTGTCTAACATCTGAATATAAAGCTAAATTTCCTTTACATCAGAATGTTCGTTTATTCCAAGGGGTGTTGTTCTGTTGAGTTACAAAGTGTAATTCTATTGAATTAGTGAATGTACAACTATGTAGTATATAATATAGTATGTGATATGTACAGTTAAAAAAATAGTTGATCAAGCAAGTAAGGTTTTGTGTGACATTCTTAGATTAAAAATGGAATAGCATAGCCAGGTGGTGTTGTGGGCACCTTTAGTCCCAGGGAGGCTGAGGCAAAAGAATTGCTTAAGCCCAAGAGTTTGAGGTCACTGTGAGCTGTGACAACACAGCACTGTACCCAGGGCAGCATAGTGAGACTCTGTCTCAAAAAAAAAAAAAAAGGGACAGCATATTTATTCAGTCCTAAATGAGAAAAGCATATTGTGGTGAGAAAATATTTTGTTATTTTGGTGTTAGACTATACTTGATAAATATGATAAAAAATCAAAACAATATGGCATATTCACCATAGAAGTGTTGCTACCACATAGATGACAATTTTGGTAGTAATTTGTTGTTATTAATTTGGCATTGTTCATACATTTTATTTCAACTATTTGTTTTTCGCCTAAGTACTACACAAGGGGAATGATGCTCGAGTAACCCAGGTCAAATTAATAAGTAACAAAATGTGTAGACACACATCCTGATCTAAATAGGTTCCAACGAGCCAGGGAAAACAGTGGCACCAGTATGGTTTAAATAATATGTCACATTCACAATAAATAGAATGGAAATGCAAAAGATAGAAAGTCGGTTTCCAAATATATCAGCCAAGATTTTGTCATCTATTACAAAAGAGGAGTGTTCAAATATGAAAATTTGACAGGTTAAACAAAAAAGCCAGTCGTTTAAAAAATCATTTATAATCACGAAGACCTTTAAGTAACACTGTGTGGTAGTGACCTTCTTTATTTCTCTTATGTTTTTCTCTTGCTCTGGTGAGATGGATTTTTCTTTTTGGTGTAATGTTATTAGGTACTAAAATGGTAGTTTTACAGTTATTTTCATGTAATTTGTAATACATCTATTTACTTCACCCAATTTTGAAAATGAATTTCAAGGTTAATTTAGCTTCAATTTAGTAAGTAGGAGGTAGGAGATTAATCAACTTTCAAGCCATTTTGCATGGCTTTGTAAAATGTAATACCTTACTTATTCCCTTTTTTTGTGCCTGCAATATTTACTGGTATACCATTTGTAATATAAATTTTATTAAAATTATTATACCATGTATAGGCTCCTTATTCATAGGTGTCCCAGGGTGATATGCTGTATCAATTGTTATGTGAGTTTTTTTTTTAATTATATTGCTTACACTAGGTAGTTAATTTGTTTTCAGCTTTAATAAATGTTGTGGATGCCAGAATTATTTCTTTTGGCTAAGAGCTAAAATCCAAGGCAAAGATAAAAGTTCAGAAAAAGGTAAATGGAATTCCTTTATAAGCCATGAAGCCAATTGTTTATTTTGCTCACTCTTTTGGGAGAGGATGGGAATGAAGATTGATTAGTGTTCACTTAGAAGGTAATAAATTAACATATCCCTCCCGATAAGGAAGTGGTCAATCCAATTATGTTTCTAATAAGATGGGGGAAAAGGTGGTCAATGCATTTGTCAACTACAGAAGTAGCATTGAATGCAGCAAACTGTCTGAAGGCCTTCATACTGTCATGATGGCAGTAATCCCTGAGCACTGTATAGGCAACAGGTTGCTGTAACAATAAATTTTAATAGCAGAATGTAAAAACTTATGTTATTCTCAGCTGAAGCAGTGTGCCATGAGTTCTTCCGTACTTTCCCAGATGAGACATTTGTCTGTCTAGCATTTGCCAAAAAATGATCTTGACGGTAGTGAGACCCTCCCATCCTTCACTCTTTCAACTCCTGGTTGTTGGCCCAGAAATAGCTTGCAGTGCAATGCTGACTGCATTTGTTGGGTATATTTTGGCATATTTCCCTAGCCTGCTAACTAAAAGCAGCTGAAATTTAACTGAAAGAACATGGTGGATTGAAACCAAGTATATGAAATTTCAGATTCAAAGAATCCCTTGAAATGAAGAAACTATAAAACAAGTGTAATTTTTGGCTTTATTCCTGCAGTTACTGGGAGGAGCTGTTGGCTCAGTGGTAAGAGAGATTACCTCCTCTCAACCCCGTGTACAACCGACAGTCCCTCTGAAGTGGCCTCCACTGCCGGCTTACCACGAGCCGGTTTCTGCATTCACACCATTACTGCACATAGTTTGCATATTTCCTGATTGGCTGCTTCTTCTTGCCTTAGTCCTTGAGATCTGAAAATGTGTAGTGAAAAATGCAAGCATGTTCTATATAGAAGTTTCAGTAGTGGATGTTACTTGCTTTTACAGTTCCACATGGATCAGATGCTGACAATTTTTGTCTCTAGGTTGACAATAGTATGTATGTCCAACTTACAAGATGTGTGATATAAGGCAAGTAAGTTAACTCATTTTCCCTCATTGCCCCATCTGAACAATAGAGATGACAGAGTAGTTCTCTGAAAGAATTGAATGAGAAATGCCACACAGAACATTGCCTGAATGGGAGCAAGGGCTCAGCAAGGACTTGGCATAATCACATGGGCTATTTTTCTAGATATTGACTGGGTGTAGACATGATCAGTTATTTCTTCTGAAAATTGGATTTTATAGGGCCAGCATTCACTTAAGCTTCATTAAACAATCTCTTTAGAATACGGGGGTTGTCTTTGCTATTTTTAAGCCGGTATTTCCCAAATAGATGGAAGAGAAGAAATGTGGGAGGGGATTTGGACTAGTGGTGTATCAGAATTACCGAAAGAAATGCCCTGAAAAATTCTGGTATAATCATTTCCCACCCAAGCACTACCCTCTGCTAGTTGGTGGGAGGTTTAGGTCATATATCTCAAGTATGTTCAGGGTAGGAAAGAGTCTGAGGACCATGTTTATGAATGATTTTATTTATTTATTTAAGTTTACTAAGATTTCACGTGCATACAAGTGACTTTTCAAGGATTAGTCTTGTGGATACTCTCAGACATGATTGGATCCTTCACAAACTGCTGCCTTAAATTTGTTCTGTTCCGTATTGCTGCTTTAACAAATTACCACAAATTCAGCAACTTAAAGCAATGCGAACTTATTATTATCTCACAATTTATGACAGTCAGAAGTCTCAAAGGGCTCAGTTAGGTTCCTTGCTCAGGTTCCCGTAAGGCTGGAAAACAAGATGTTGATAGTTCTGCATTATTTACTGGAAGCCATAGAGAAGAACCCACTTCCAAACTCACTCAGATTGTTAGTTGTTCAGTTCCTAGCAATTATGGATGCAAAAACAAATTCTCTCATTTTTTGCTGCTTGTCAATCAGAAACTTGTGTTTGCTTCCAGAGATTGCCTTTATTCCATCTCTTGCTTTCCAGGCAGCCCTATCCAGCAAAGGCAGGTCCAGTCCTGTCACACTTAGTCTCTCTCTGACTTCTTTTTCTGCATTTCTTTCATGAAAGCAGTGAAAATTTTCTTCTTTTTAAGGGCTCCTGTGATTGGACAGGGCGACCTGGTGTTCTCTCACTATCTGAAATTCAGTAATTCTGGGAATTCCAGCATGGACACTGAGTCTGTCTACCTCACTGAAGTAGTGGCACATCTGAACATTCTAAATATGAGCCATAGGCAACCTGTTCTTGTTCCTTCCTTTCACTTGCCCAAGCAGCTTGTCTTAAATATCTTAGGGTGTCTGTGAAACTTACAGTCTAGTGGGAAATGAAATCAATATACTTCTAGATATAAGGGATTTAAAAGGTGCAAACAAGATGTCCAAGGATACAAAGGAAAACACAGTTGTTTCTGATGGGGAGAAAAGATCAAAGAAATCTCCCTTGAATAGGTAGCTTTTGAAGTATGTCCTGAAAGATGAATAAGAGAAAGTTATTTTTTGTCTTATGAAGAATAGAGAACATGAGAGCAAAGACATATGCTGTATTCAGGATGTGGCAGAAGCCTGGGATTCATGGCAGTATTAGTGAAAAATGGGACTTTATGTAATCATGTTAAGAAGTTGGAATTTTATAATAGGTGTCATTGAAGCTTTTAGACACCTGGAAGTATTAAACTAAAAGTCATATCTTAGGAAACTGAAGTCTGGTGGGGGGCATGCTGTAGGCAGAGCCCACTGGAAGTTGTCATACCCAAAGGGGAATCAGAAACGAAGAATGTGGTGGTAGAAATGGAAGGAGACCACAAGGCCATGATGCACTTCAGGATGACCAATTGAAGTCCAGATACGGCACTTTCTAGCCTTGGATTAGAAAGTGGGGAAGGTGATGTCGTTTTTTCAAGATAAGGAGACTGTAAAGAATAGATTTTCTGAATAAGTAGACAAGGAGTTTGGATTTGTGTATTTAGTACATATGCTCATGGAATTTCTAAGAGTAAAAATATGAGAAGGAAAATTGAGTTTCAGGCCAGAGACATCTAGAGGAAATTTATCAACATAAATATGACACCAAGGCAGAAGAATGGATAAGGTCATTTAGTAAAAAAGAGGGAAGAACCCCACAAACTCTTTATTTATTGAGATTAAGTTTAATCTGCATATGAAGAGGAGGTGGAAGGAGTTTAATTGGTAAGGGCAGTTCAGCTGCAATCATCTGGGATAGTGGAGAAAACTGTCTATCATGGAGGCTTCATAACTAAAGGGAAACGTTTAGCGCAAAGTGGGGAAGTGCCTTCTCCCAGAAGGGTATACTTGTTGAAGAGAGGGGAGCTTCGAGTAGCAGAGGACAGCCAAAGAGAGGGTTCAGTGGAATTCACATGCCTTCACATTTCCAAATAGATCAGCTGTTGACAGTTTTCATCTCTCCATTGACTATGGCCTATACCACTTACTTGGTGTCATAAACAGGGCAAGTTAGTTAAGTCATTTCCCTTAAGGGTTCTGGAAGGTTCTAGCAGGGGCTAGAAATGTACTTCAGCTTCAACTGAAGGCCCTTGATTTGTCGAGCAAGATACATGGGATCTGGGCAAGGAAAAAGAATCAGGGGTGACTGCCCAGTACTGGTTTCAGCCATGCCCATCTGTTGTTTGCACTGAAGAATCTTTCTTCTTTAGCTCACTTATTTCTGTGCAACTTTTACTTCTATTATTATTATTTTTTACTTCTATTATTTTGTTTTGTTCATCTCCTTTAGTTCTGTAGTAAAGATTCCTGGGGGTGGGGGGGTGGGTGGAAATCTATATTTCCTCTGAATGAGGAGAATGGCTTCTACCACAGTTAAGCATAACTGGGGACATCATTATGTTCTTAAGGCAGTGGCTCGCCACATTTTTCCGCTTAAAACACCTCATGAAGTAACAGAAGTGTTATTTCTCTTCCCTCCTTTAAGCAGACATTATTTCCAATGCCCTTGCTTATTGAGGTCATGTACTGACATACCCTTCCTCTCCTTCATGCAATAGTAACTTTTATACCTTGTTTATTCTTTTTCTTTCTACTCCAGTAGCTATCACCATCTTGGAGATTTAAACATTGGATGATCCCTTCAACACGGTGATTTATCCGTTTCCTGATCTTATCTTCAAAAATCTTTGCTTCCACATTCCTTTGGTTTTATCCTAGGACCTAAGTTGAGCATCCCAAGTCTAAAAATCTCAAACCCCAAATGTTCCAAAATATGAAACTGTTTGAGTGTTGACATATAACTCAAAGGAAATGCTTATTGAACTATTTCAAATTTGGGATTTTTTAGGTTTGGTATTTCTTACTGGTAAGGATAACGCAGATATTCCCAAATCCCCCCAGTCCAAAATCTGAAACGTTTCTTGCCCAGCGTTTTGGATAGGGATACTCAGCCTACACCAAGAACTGCAGTTTCACCAGAATCTAATTTTCAAACTCTCTTTTCTTCCATTTAAAGCATGGGCAGGACTCTAACTTCCAAACACAGCCCAGCTCCATCAGTATTACTCTCCATCACCACTACCATCACCCTGGCATGACCGACTGTCTCCTGCACTGCTGTGGGTCTGTTTCTAGTTTCTCTGTTTTCCAACAATTGCAAGAGTTCAACAGACACTTGTAGAATGAGCGAGTGTGATAGGCATGTTGAGGAAAAGGAAATTAGGGATTTTTCAAAGTGGTTCTCAAATATGTCTTGAGGTAATACTGGTCGGTCTCTGACCCTGCCTTCGTTAGCATTTAAGCTATAGAGAAGCTGCCTTCCAGACTCCTTTAACCAAAGTGCTGTGGACCTTTAGCCACTCTCATTCCAGGTTTCCACTTCCCAAGGACCTGCACCTGCTGAGAGCCTGGCCGGCCCTGATTAGTCACATTGCGAGGGCTGGTGAGAACAGCTTAGGTGACAGTATAGTTCATCATCAACTGTCTGCTTGTGATCCTGGGGAGGGAGAGTTCTGTGAAGGCTGAAGAGATGAATGAGAGCAGTTTTAGAGGTTTAGGCCTCAATGTGTTGCCCCTGATTTCCTCTGCTGTGTCCTGTGAAAGATTGATATCACCAGTTCAGCTTGCTCGCTTTCTGACTTTATATGAACCCTTTTCTTATCAGAGAGCCATTCTTAAAACCCTGTCCCCCCTCACCCTCCTGTTTAATAATGAAGGCCTGTTTGTTGGCTGAGAAAGGTGGGCTGAAGAGTGAGCCGGGAGCTGAGGCATCTGATATTTCCATCTCAAATCTTGACAATATATAAGGAATGTTCCCTATGTTCTACATGACAGGTGAACATTTGTCAGAATGATGACCTTGAGGCACTGTAACATCAAAGTTTCCATCATGTTCAGTGAACTCTCTCTACCAAAGTAATCTTGTTTATAAAGTAAAACTGATTTGAAATTAAAAAGGGCTGCTCTTAACTGAAGGTCATATGAGGAATTGGCTTAAAGCTTGGGCTTCAAGAAAGAAAGGCCGACCTGAATTCCAGTCTGGTTTACCAGCTACTGCATTTGTAACCTCAGGCAAATTACC
>CAUYQV010139916.1:0-31235 GCA_963574575.1 Galagoides demidoff | reverse complement strand
GGCGCCTGTGGTCCCAGCTACTTGGGAGGCGGAGGCAGGAGACTCGCTTGAGCCCAGGAGTTGGAGGTTGCTATGAGCTGTGATGCCATGGCACTCTACCCAGAGGGATAGCTTGAGGCTCCGTCTCAAAAAAAAAAAAATTTTTTTTAAGAGATGAAATCTTGCAACTGCATTAAAAAATGCGTTAGTACCCTTTCCTAACCCCATTCTCTTCTCTATTTCCAGAAGGAATAACTCCCTTAATGTCATGCATACTCTAGGTATGCTTTTATGTTTTTATTATTTATATGTATGTGTATATATATATTCATGAACAAAGTATATAACTATTTTTGTGCTTTTAAATTTTACAAAATGTCATCATATTCTCTGCAACTTGTGTTTTTTATCCTGAATTATATTTTATAGTTCTATCTATGTGAATATATAGGTGCTATGGTTTGAGTGCTTGAGCCCTTTTAAAATTTATCTTGAAAGTTAATCCCTAAAGCAAGGATATTGAGTGGTAGGACCTGTAGGAGATGATTAGCCGTCCGCCGTAAGGGTTTCACCTTCGTGAAAGAGATTAGTGCTCTTCTAGAAAGGATTGAGGGATTCTGCTTGTCCCTTGCCCTGTCTGCCCTTCTGTGTGTGAGATCACCATGAGAAGGGGCCAACCTGAAGAAGAGAGTATATCTCACCAGACACTGACTCTACCAGCACCTGAGCATCTCAGACTCTAGAACTGTGAGCAAATCCATTTGTTGTTTATAAATTACCCAGTCTAAGGTATTTTGTTATTGCACCCCAGACTAAGACAATGGGGTTCTGTTTCTTTCATTTTAAGTACTCTAAATACCTAAGATACTCCGTGATTTAGTGAGTTTAAAAGATTTGCATTCACTTTAATCATTGATATTTTTGAATTTATTCTAAACTTATCAATTTGTCTTCTTGCTTCCCTCACTTTTTTTATTGCCATTAATTAGATGATTGGTTATTTTCTTTATTTTTATTTTCTTCTGCTGTGGAGAGTTTAAAGCTCCCCCCCCCCCAGGTTATTGTGAGGGGGGGGATGAACAACCAAGTTAAAATTTTTGGATTTTTTTAGTAATGTCCCTTTTGTAGTTGTGACCAGCACCCAAAAGGTGTGCCATACACCCCTACCTTGTGCCCTTTAAGTGGGAGTACACCAGTCCCCCACTTCATTCCCCCTCCCTCCAACTTGAGTAGCATTAAATTTTTCTCCTATGAAGGCGTGTGTTAGATCATCTACTGGCTTTATAATAAATTTGAGTACATTGGACACTTGCTTTTCCATCCTTGTGATACTTTACTAAGCAGAATGTGTTTCATCTTTTCTTACTGCTGAATAGCACGCCATGATATACAGATACTACTGCTTGTTAATCCACCATCAAATGGAATAACATACCATGCTCTTGGCTAGGAAGAATAACATTGTTAAAATGTCTATACCACCCAAAGCAACCTATAGATTCAATGCAGTCCCCATTAAAATATCCATATGAAATTTTGAAGAACTGTAAAAAATAGTTCTTCATTTTGTATGGAACCAGAAAAAACCCTGTATAGCCAAGGCAATTTTTAGTAATAAAAGCAATGCCTGAGGCATCACTGTTCCAGAGTTAAAAGCTTTAAATTTAAAAATTTTTAGAAAATAAAATTTTGTTTCCTTGATCAACTTTAGATTATCAAAAACTTGCAAAGGTAATATAGAAAGTTCCCTTATAACCCACATTTGGTTCCCCCCAACATTTTATATTAATATGATGCATTTGTTATAATTAATAAACAATATTAATGCATGCTTATTAATTAAAAACCATACCTTATTTAGATTTCCTTTGTTTTACCCTAATCTCATATATGTGTATGTGCGTGTCTTTATGTATATATAAATGTGTATATATATACATGTGTCTTTAGGCTTCTTTTGGCTGTGACAATTTCTCAGCCTATGCGTGGTTTTGATGACCTTGACAGTCTGGAGATATGCTAGAGAGGTTTCCTATGGTATAACCCACTGTTGGGATTTTTTTTCCATATCTTCCTGTGATTCAACTGGGGAGCTTTTGAGAGGAAGACCACAAAGTTAAAGGGCCATTTTCACTGTATTGTGTCAAGGACACATGCTATTAACATCACCTCTCACTGTTGAGGTTGACCTTGACCCCCTAAGAGATAGAGGTTGTGCTGGCCAACCACCATGAAGTTACTCTTTTTATCTCCCCTTCTGGGGAGAAAGTATCTGCAGCCTTAAGCAGTGGGGAGTACATAAATTATACAAAATTGTTTCTTCTCCTCCACTTATTTATATACTAAATCATTTGTTTATATCAGTATGGACTCCTGAATATATATTTTATATGTTGTGTTATAATCTAAGACTACTCATTTTGTTTCTCAATTTGTTTCTACTCTGGCCACTGGGACCTTACATTTTAATATGCACATTCAAGTGCAGTATTTTTCTAATGATTCTGAAATTAACAATAGAATTTTTAGCCTACTTAACTCCACTGTAATTACTATTTTTCCTTATTTTTGTCTAGAATTTTTCCATCCTTTTAAATGAAAACTTACTTTTTATTAAAAATTCATTCATTAATTAAATGTTTCAAATATTTAATAATTGTTGTGAACTCATGTAATGGTTAATTTTGTGTGTCAGTTTGACTGGGCCACAGGATGCCTAGGTGGCTCCTCAAACACTATTTCTGAGGCTGTTTCTGGAAGAGATTAGCATGTGAACTGGTGAACTGAGTAAGCAGATGGCCCTCCACAGTGTGGGTGGGCACCATCCCACCCCTTGAAAGCCTGAATGGAACAAAAGAGTGGAGGAAGGTTGGACTAACTCTGCCTGACTGGTTGAGCTAGATAGCAACTTCCTTCTTCCCTTGGTGATCCTGGGTTTCAGGCCTTTGGGTCCAGGCTGGAACTTTGCCATAAGCCTTCTAGTTCTCACCCATCTAAATGGCTTTCCTGGTCTCTAGGTGACAGTTGGCATATCATGGGACTCCTCAGTCTCTATAATATTGTGAAATAAATATTCATCTGTCCATCTACCACTTGACTGATCAATGTAGAGAGGTCTATAGGTCTTTTATGGGTTTGGTTTCTCAGTAGAGCCCTAAGTCTCCTTTTCTTTTCTTTGAAGCCTACCCTTAAGTAATCGTTTTAGTACAGGGCTGTGGATAATAAGTTCTGGTATTCTTTTTGCTAAAAAGTACCAAGATGTATGTGAAACATCCCATTTTTCACAAGACTTCTAATTAGTTTTGGTTGTTCTTATGCTTTGAGAAATTCCCAATACTAACTCTATATAAAAAAAGTACCTATGCATTAGTATTAGGAATTAATTGCTCAAAGGATAAGAACAATCAAAACTAATTAATTCCCAGTACTAACTCTGTAAGTAAAAATGATGTAAGTTGAATTAAATGCTCCATAGAAACAGTGTGAGAATAAAGGGTAATAATCCTAATGAAAACCCCGATACTTAACTATCATGAATGATCATCTTGGCCTGAATGAACTTACGTTATTTGTTTGTTGCTATCTCAGCTCAATTTCCTTCTCACTTTCTCTTTTAATTAACTACTGCAGTGGTTTCCTGATTATTTGTTTCCTTCTATCTGCCTTTTAAAATTCTTCCCTCATTCCTGCCAGGTCGTTTTTTCTAAAATTAAAATATCGTTATATTACCTGCTTGACTCCTGAGACATATATCCCTCTAAGAATTCCAAGAAATTTCAGGGTAAACCAAAGCTTCAGTCCCCTTGTTATCTGCTCCCTGTATACCTTTTACATCTGTTCTTTCTCCCCCCTGCCCGTTGTCTTGCTTACGCCCAGCACCCCTTCAGAGAAGCCAGGTGTCTGCTTTTTGAATGTGCTGTGATATCCACACCCATGTTAACTGCTACATGTGCCTTCACCTAGAGAACACCTGCCTTCATTTTTACTTTTGGAAAACTGACCCTGACACTGATCAGATCTTAACATCTGAGGTTAGTTGGGTCTACTGCCTGGCTCCTTCCTGGGGTCTGTTAGCACTGTGGTCCCCAACCCTTGGGCTGTGGACCGCTAGCAGTCTGTGGCCTGTTACAGACTGGGCTGCACAGTAGGAGATAAGTGGCAGGTGAGCAAGAGAAGCTTCATTAGCTGCTCCCCATTGCTGGCATTACTGCCTGAGCTCTCTGTCAAATCAGCTACCACATTAGATTCTCATAGAATTGTGAACCCTATTGTAAATTGTGTGTGTGAGGGATTTAGGTTGCATCCTCCTTGTAAGTGTGATTTTAAGAGGAAAAACAGCCCCTCTCCCTACCCCTTGAGCTGTTAAAAGTTGTGAAGTGATCTAACCAGTTATCAGACAAGTCATGTCTGCCTCCCCAGTGTGGTCATGAAGGCCATCATGACCGTGAGCCAGAGAGGAAAAGAAAACACGAGATATACCACTTGGGGAAGTTTCAAACACCCAGTCCTTACAGGGCAGCTGATGTATAACTAAAGATAGTAACTTTGGGAGGGTTTACGAATGCTGTGAAACTCTCTCAAAATAAGGCAGCCTTTTAGAATAATCACCCTATCTCCCTGGGATTCTGAATCTTGGTAAATAAAGGACAGAACTTTAACCCATACAAGTGCTTGGCTCTTGCTTCTGGTTCAGGAACCCCAGTTACACGATGATCTAAGATGGAACAGAGGTGGTGATGCCGGGGCGCTGGGACCATCTCATTGCAGGAAAAGAAGCTCAGGGCCCCCGCTGATTCTGCACTATGATGAGTTGTATAATGATATCATTATATATTATTACAGTGTAATAGTAATAGAAGTAAGATGCACAATAAATATCATGCAGTTGAATCATCCCCCACCTCCCCAGTTCATGGTTTCTTCCATGTGAAACCAGTCTCTGGTGCCAAGAGGGTTGGTGACTGCTGTGTTAGCATTTACCCTCAATGCATTATCTGTGTTCATGATTTATCATCTCAACAACCTGAGGACATTTTTAAGTCAGTTCTGGACCATGTCCTATTCTGCTTTACATTTCAGGCAATTAACTTTAACAAGCAATTAACACATAATGAATAATAACAATTAATGTATAAACACCTATAAATGTTTATTGAATAGATAAGCAAGGTGCTAGTAAAAATCAGTTTTACTATTTGATAATAAAGCATCACATGAAGTCCGGCTTCAATGGTGGTTTAAGACAGTCCGTCATTTTTGCTCCTTGAGTGCCTTTTGGTTCCTCACTTTCATCTTTATCTCTGCCTCCCACTTCTACCTGCGGTCCCCAAAGCCCTCTTGGTATTTATGTTTAAACCCTTTGTCTATTTTTGCTATTTTTACTTGTTTTCTTCCCTTAGCTTGTGGTTCTCTCTCTATCCATTTCAACCTGAGTTTAGCCTCTGGAGAGTGGAGTGGAAGCTTTGGTCTCCTCAGTTCCTAGCAGCAGTAGATGCTATCTCGTCCAGCCTTAGGTAAATAGTTTATATAACTAGCTCTTTTTACATGTATTAACTACCTCTTAGTGAAAAAGTAGGAGGTGATTGTGCTATAGGATATCTGTCTCATTTCTCTCTCTCATCAAAGACTACTTTGTTATTCTAGATAAATGTGGGTTAGGGCCTAAATGTTCCAAGAAGTGGATGGGAATAGGGGAAACTCTATCTTGCTTCCAGCAATTTGCACAGAACCATAGAGGGAGTATACAAACTACTAAGGAGGGGAATTTTTATACATTTTGTGTCTCAACCCATCATGCCTTGTGTGGCAACATTCTCGTCACCAGCAGTTCACACCTTCCACACTATCCCTCACTGGGAGAATCTTTTCCCCTAACTGCAGGAGAATCTCTGTAAGTTGACCACCCAAAGGACTGTAACAAGCTGGTCAATATATGGAGGTGGTGAACATAAGGGGCTAGGCCTATTGTATTAATATGTACTTGTGCTCCTGCCTATGAAAATTAGGTCAACTTGAAAGGCGGTCAGTGTAGGGAGGTGGTCAGCTCTGGACATTCTGCTGTACTCTGCATATGCTTTGATCTGGCCCTAAGCCATGGCCCTTCTTAGTCAAACCCTTGCACTGTGCTGCCTTGAATAGCCTCTGTCCTGAAGGTTTCCTTTCCCTTTTTCTTCCTAGCTGAAAGCTGGCTCTTCTCCAAGAGCACTCCTTCGGAGAAGGCTGTGTTTCCCTCGAGCATCTTAGGGACCTCAGGGCCTGGCAGTGGGATCCCCGTTGTCTTTGCTTCTCACTGCTCTGCTGCTTCCACAGTGTTTTCCCTTCTTCTCCTCTGAAAACCTTAGTTCCTTCAATATAGACTATATAGACTTTTTCATCATTACACATCTTCATTTCTGTGAGCTCTTGGTTTTATTCATTGGTGACTTTATGCCTGGCTTACTGTCTTCTCTTCTGAACCTTCTTTTATCTTTCCTCAGTACACCCACATGAAGGACCCATCAACATGGTCTCAGTTGCACCTGTGTGGGATGTGTCTCTAACCACAAGAAATGATGCTCGTCCCTGATAGCCGAACAGCGTTCAGGGAAATATCCCAACTGTGCTTTTCAAAGTTCAGCTTCAGGCTCACTTAGTTGAGCATCTCATATCTTCTCTCTTTTCACAATTCCAACATTCCCCCCTATGAAGATAAGTCAGATTCAGCTGACTTATTCTCCTGGTTCTTCAAAGAGAAAGTAGATTTAGTCGGACAAGAACAATGTTACCCTCCTGTTCCTAGTGCGCCAGCCCGTAGCCTTTGTTATCACCAGGTCTTCTTCCCTTCCTTTCCGAATGGATGAAGTGTCCTGCACATGTGCTGGCTTCCCCTGGGGATCACTCTTGTCACGTGCTGTGGGTCCTGTCTGCTCTTGACCTCTTAATACCTTGGTCTCCCTTCCACATCAGTCCTCTCCAATCCATCCTGTTCCCTCTCCAGGTGATTTTCTTTTTTTCATAAATTTCTTCCTTTTAACTAGCTTCTTGCCAGTGGTTTACAAATATTCCTATCTTTGTTAAAACACATTTTGACAGCAGGTTTTCTTTCACTGCCTAATGTATGCATTTCCTTCGCGCTAAAGACTTGCTCTCTATATCTCCTCATCTGTCACTATTTCTTCAACCTATTCTTTTCAGGTTTTCAATCATAACACTCCACTAAAATTGTTTGTGTTGGAGGCCGTTTGTTTTTCCAAATCCCTGGTCAGGTCTCTGTCCTTAATGCTGCCTGACACTGTTGTGTCAGCATTTGACACTGTTGGCCACTTTCTCAAAACTATTTTCTTTCTTAGCAACTACCACAAGACCAAAATGCTAAGAGTTCATCCTAGATTTTTCTTTTCCCATCATATCATACATTCGATTTATCAAGAAGTTTCCTCAGCTCTGAAACACATGTATCCTATCTCATCCCATCCTATTTATTTTCTTTCTTTCTTTATTAAATCATAGCTGTGTACATTAATGCAATCATGGGTACAATGTAATGGTTTTATATACAATTTGAAATATTTTCATCAAACTGGTTAACATAGCCTTCATGGCATTTTCTTAGTTATTGTGTTAAGACATTTATATTCTACACCTAGTAAATTTCACATGTACCCTTGCAAGATGCACCATAGGTGTGGTCCCACCAATTACTCTCTCTTCATCCATCCTCCCCCCTCCCCTCTCCTCCCTTTCTAGACCAGCTTATCTTTGTCTTCCCCCATGCTCTACCCCTTCTTTCCATTTTGACATCTGCCTCTCTGGTGCCATTCTTCTTCATTTAATAGGAGAAGCAGGTAGCCTCCATATGGGTTTTCCTGCTCCCCCTAGTGCTCTTTAAATTTCATTTTGTACAAGCAATTGGAATCATCTTCTAAAACATAGATCAGATCACATCATGCCCCTTCTTACCTTTTCCCATTTGGGTGTCTTCCTGGCCATAGAGGTAGTGATAAAAACACTAGATAGGTTTAAAAAATTCAGGAACAGAGGAGAACTTATACCTTTGTTTTCAAGGAGAGGCTGGGACATGGTAAGATCTCAGAATCTCAGGTTCTCTTTTTCTAGAAAAATGCCTAGACACCTTTTTGTGGCATTGGGATAGAAGGACCTTAGAAGCTTGAATTAAATTCTCAGAGAGGTGTGTAAGCAACTTAATATTTTCTTTGAACCAGAGAGGAACCTTCAAGGAATTGTGAGGCAGCTTGACTGGGGAGTAAAGCCCCAATATAATACCTGCCACAGGGAGAGTCTTCACATCAGGAGTAACAGAAGTAACTGGGAGATGCTGATGATGAGAAGGTGTTTTAGTGCTTGCCCATGTGGGTGGGAGATAAACACCAAGCACCATGACCCCATGGTGCACACACATACGTTGGCATCAAGCAAATGCTGAAGAGCACAGCCCCAGGGGCGTGCAGGAGTGAGCAAGACCCTGAATTGGCTGCAATTCAGTTTCTACTATTGGATACATTGGTAATTTTAAACAAATTCAATTCAGTTGTAGAATTAAAGTTAAAAATTTTTGTATCATGGGCACATGGATTGTGGCTATTTTTTGCACAGGGCTGAGTGGTGCTACATCTGGATACAGGCTAAAGAAAAAAGACTCTAGTTTTGGCTACAGCTGTGTATACTTATGCCAGGCTCCTCAGTATCTGTGGGTCTCATCTTCCTCATCTGGACATAAAGGAACTAGGTTAAATAAATGGTGCCCTAATCTAATTTTTCTAACCAATTACCAAGAATGATTTGTCTTAGAAGATTTATCACCTATTTACCAAGCAGAGCATGTGTGTCTAGATCTTGCGCATAATCTCATTTGTGAATAAAATACCTTCCTAATTATAAAGCTTTGTTACTTTCTTATTCTCATTTATGTGAGGGTGATATAAATTTTTATATGTAAATGTGTATACTGATTATATGCACACATACACATACATATTATCAATGTCATGAACATTTTTGTGTGTAACCTCTTTAACCATCAAGGAAATAATAAATTAGATGAATTGGGGGTAGTTTGGCATCAAAGTATTAATTATTCTGGCATAATTATTCTGGCAATAGAAATGACACCTCTTATAAATAATCCCATGAAATAGATTTTGACCCACCTATGTATTTTAATCCAGCTACCAGAAAAAATTGTTTAATCAGAAAATGTCAATGTTAACTAGGCACCTAGTTGCAAAGTTGGATACAAATGTGTAAAAGAAGTCCAAAATATAAAGCCTGTCACAGGGTATTATTTTTTAACTAAGCAAGTTGGAACATTAGTATATCATGCTGAGCATAAATGATACTTTAGATCATTCAGCTTCATTTTTCAGTATACCTAGGGAAATTATCTTTATAGCAAAATGCATGGTTTGAGATGCTTTTGCATAAAAATGGAGAGACACATATGAATGAAATATAAGAAGTATTACTTCTGGTCTTTTCTTGTACCCAGATCTGAAGAAAGCAGCATAGTGTTAATAATGCAAAACTAAATGGAAATATGGATGATATTTTAGAATTTCATTGAATCTCATGAATGAGAACTTAATTTTTCAAAACATATTTTCTATCTCTTGATTTTTTTTCTTCCTTTAAATGATCTGGAAATCACTGAAAATATCAATTAAATTAGATGAAGACATGGAATAAGTTTCTAGAGTCCTAGATCCTAGTTTTGGTTCTTTTATGAGTTAGTTGGACAAGTCATTCATTTCTCTGGGTCTTGATTTTCCCCACAATAAGAAGGTTCCAGGTAGATGGTCTCTAATGAATATTACAATTCTGATAATTCATGGAATGACACAACTATAATTGCAGAGCTCTTGTTGATAAGCTAAATGATAGCCATATTAGATGAGGTTTTTTTTTATTATTAAATCATAGCTGTGTACATTAATGCAGTCATGGGGTACAATGTGCTGGTTTTGTATACAATTTGAAATATTTTCATCAAACTGGTTAACATAGCCTTCATGGCATTTTCTTAGTTATTGTGTTAAGACATTTATGTTCTACATTTAGTAAGTTTCACATGTGCCCTTTTATGATGCACCGGAGGTGTGGTCTCACCAATTACCCTCCCTCCACCCATCCTCCCCCCTCTCCTGCCCTCCCTTTCCCCTTTTCCCATATTCTTGGGCTATAATTGGGTTATAGCTTTCATATGAAAGTTGTGTTTTGTATATTTGCTGTCAAGGACATTGGTTGGTGTGTTCCTTCCCAGTGAGAACAATATGTAGGTGTATGGCATACACCCTATTTAAGGGACATAGCTATGACTTAGACTTTTCCTTACAAATGCAAACAATGTGTCCTATATTTTTGTACCCTCATATTAACCAGAAATAAAATAAAGGAATGTTGGTGGTCTTGATGTCTTATGGTAATGAGAGATTTCTCTGCAGATTATCAATCTCCTATGTCTACCAACAACTCATATTTCATAAAATGTCAAATATATTTTGACCTTTGTATTTAAAATACTTTCAATAATTGTCTATCTATGTAGAGGTTGTGCTGGCAAGTTTTGTTGCAGTTATGGGGAGTCCTGGTGGTACCATTGGCAGCAGCAGAATTCCTGGGATCAGTATGTTCCTATAGGGAAAAGGACAAGTTTGAAGTCGCCAGGCCTGTATTTGAATCCTGGTTTCAGGTTTTTACCCATGTAACAGAAGGTTGATTTTAATGACTGAAATAGGCATCAAGATACAAGGTGATTTCCAGATGGAATTGCAAATTTTAAAGGAATTATATGGGAATCAGTTTCATGAATTCACAAAATCACCATTTGTATCGAGGATTCAACCATTTGTATGGAGATTCAAAAAGAATGGAGAGAGAAGGTTTGAGAGAAGGTTGTCTTTTGAGAAAAGCTTGTGGAGTTCTATGACTCTCATCCCCGCTCTGCAAGCTATTGATGAGATCACCAGGTCTTTAGCAAAACTTCTTAAATATGAAGTTATGGCACAATATCATTGAGGAATCTCTTACTCCAAGTTTTTATGGGGTGGGGGTGAAATGTCCTTGAAGAATCTCTCTTGACCCAACAGTGTCTGGCTAAGTGTTCTGCAATGATGGAGAAGGGCCACTTGGGTCCTTCCTAGGTCTTCACTGTGGGCCAAATGTGACCGAGCTGGTCCAGAGTTACTTTACCATTGTCCTGACAGGTGAGGTGCCTTCAGCAGAGGGAATGTTGCTATGGAGTGGACCACCAGAGATTCAGAGTGGATGTCCAAGGGACACCAGGGGAAAACTGCAGCTAGGTGCCTACTTGAGATGGGGTGGGCTTTGTCCTGCTCTGGGTCCTTAGCAGGCAGCCAGCATTGACAGTCAACATAGGGCCTGCAGCAGAAAGTCTTAGTTCCCCTCCTCTGTCTTCCCTCCCTCTAGCTGCTGGGGAAGAAACCTGGAGGCAGCCATGATATGGGCTGACAGGTCAAGGAGAAGGTGAAATAGCTTCCTGGGAAGGAAAAGGCCGAGGTTCCTCTTCTGTGCTTCTTGGGGAGGCAATCAGCTGTAATTTCCAGTCCAACTATGAACTGGCTGTAAGGTTTTTAACTTCCTCAGCATTATCAAAAAAATCCTAAGTCTGCCTGACTTTTCTTTCAAATGAACACATTTTAATGGAATAGAGGGAAAGAAAAATACACTTGCATTCTGAACACATCACAGGCGAGATTGTTCCAGGCCCCCATGACCCTTCGATAGCACCATCTTGGCGATTCCATTGACCCAGTAATCCTCTGTTTCCTTATCTCCAAGTCCGTGATCATAGTACTGTCTTTGCAGAATACAAGGGATAATGATGGTAAAGTGCTTCACTCTTGGTAGGAGTTTAATCAATGCTATCTTCTTTCAAATCTTCTTACTTAATTTTAAATCATTTCATAAAATAATAGTTTTGATTTGATTATAACTTTCAAGAAAGAGGAAGAAATTCAGAACCAAAAGCACGTCTAAACGCCTCTGTGGTGTTCTGATGAAAGGGTTTCCTTCCCCTCTTCCCGGCAGCTTTCCGACCTCCGACAACGGCAGGCAGGCACTGCCCTCCCTTTTCTTCTGACAGCCATCAATTGGAACAGCAGGATTTCCATCCTTCCTTCTCAGAAAAGATGGGAGGGTGGAACAAAACTCTTCTCCTGTTTGAGCACCTGACAAAACAGGGCCTATTTTTAATATTCATGGAACTATACATTTTCTCAGAGGATTCTTAAGAGCAAGGGAAAAGTGCACATTTTGCCCCAATAGGGTCTTAGAAATTACCACCTCCTTCTCTGGCAGCTTTTGGGGTGACAGCAAATAGGTGACAGACCTTCACCAAAAGCTACAAATAGAAGCCGACACATTCAAGGAGACCCACCCCTGTCTCCACACCTCCTCACGTGGTCATGGTGCAGAGCCACAGAGGCTCGGGTGCAGTGGAACTGTTCTTTTTGGAGCCTAACTCCTGGTGCCTTCTTCCCACTTGTTAACTAATGGGCTCTTTCTGTGAAAAAGGGTTTGTAGTTCTCTTTTGAAATTGCATCTGGGTCAGGTCCAGAAATACGAGTGGTCTCCACATAAGAATTTTCAGAAGCTACACAACTTTTGTCCATTTCATAGGATAAAGGAGGACTCTCTTGAGTCCTCTGTGAATATGAATGGAAATGCAGCTCAAGATGATTTTCAGGGATATAGTTAATATTTTTGCTGTTGTCATGCTGTGCTGAGCAAAGCCGTGTCACAATGGATCAAAATAAAGATGATCTAGAGGCTTATCTGTGTCAGAATCTGAAATGAAATAGGCCTGGGAGCCTTATTTAGAATGGCAGAAAAGCCCCGGCCTTTGTTCTCAGCGGAGACTCATTTCTGCGGCAGAGACACTCAGAAATGGAGACGGGGGACCAGCTGTGTGTGGCCTGTTTCTGGATGGCTTTAGCCCAGTATTAAAACTTCATTTCTTTAGTAGTTTAGTAGAATTGAGTTTGTTGGAAAAGCACCTTTTGGGCAATAATGAATGTAGAAATTTATCTGTTTTTGTTTTGTCTTGTTTTGTTTTACTGAGAAAGAGCCTCATTCTGTCACCTGAGCTAGAGTGCAGTGGGGTCATCATAGCTCACTGCAACCCCCAACTCCCAGGTTTGAGCACTTCTCCTGCCTCAGCCTCCTGAGTAGCTGGAACTCCAGGCATGTGCACTCTGCTCAGCTAACATTTCCATTTTTTATGGAGATGAGATCTCACTCTTGCTCAGGCTGGTCTTGAACTCCTAGCTTCAAGTGATCCTCCCACGTTGGCCTGCCAAAGTGCTTGGATTACAGGTGTGAGCGCCTCTGTGCTACCTCATTTTATCTATTTTAATTTTAAAAGTTTGTTGATATGATTACAAAGATTAGGTCAAGTAGTATTGGGAGGGACTCAGTGATACACAGTTATCCGGTGGCCCATCTTTCTTACTAGTGAGGGCTGCTATAACGGCCAGACATTTCTATATCAATAGTGCTGTTTCTAGGTATCTATTTCTGTGTTTCTAAAGAAATGGCACATGCTTGCTGTTCATTAATATATTCATTTTAAATATTAACTATTATCTTCCAATTATGGAAGATAAAAATAGGAAAGGTTTTTGAGATTTTGCATATTTAAAAAATTCTTTTGTGTCTTTCCTAATCTAGGGATGAAATTCTGAGTTGCAAGACATTTTGATTCGAATTTTTATGTCATCTAGTTTCGTTATGATTCCTAAATTTGTTTTATTGCAAATTTGTTGCCAGTGTCTAACCTTCAGACACTTATGGAATCTGTTCTTTATCCTTTTTACTTTCTGGAACTTGCAGTGATGAGTCTTGGTGTTGATCCTTTCTCTTTTTATGGACCTGGAACTTTTTATACCCTTTTAATTGGGAATTTAAATTTTGTAATTTATTTGATAATGTCTTCTTCTGGGTTTCCTCTGTTCTTTCAGTCAGGCATTATAACTTGGGTAGGTAACATAGGTGTCCTGTGTTTAAAGGTTCTAAGTGTCCTCTAGTTTCTGCATTATTTTTAATTTCTTATTTCTTTTCTGGATCTGATAATATTTTCTTCACCCCTTCTATATTTTTACCACCCTTTGTAGTATGTATTTTATTTTATTTTAGTATGGTCATCAATTTCTAAGAGTTCTTTTGGATTTGTTTTGTATTTATATTTTTCACATTTCATGGGTGAAATATTTTATCTCCTGTGAATGGTCATTATATTTAAAAGTATGTCAGGGTCTATTTCTTTTCAGTTTTGTTTTCATGTTTATTTGTTTTCCTCTCTGTCTGTCATGTTGTAGGATTTTCTCACTTGTCTGGTGGCCTGAGCCGTCTAGTTATAAGTAAGATTGTGGTACTGGAAACCTGATTTGAAGCCCTATTGATACGAGTGAGTCCTGTAGGCTGGTGACTTCTTCCGCTGTCTATCAGCCTCTGCACCAATTTTCACAGGACAGTATTTAGGAAATGTGGGAGAAGGCCTTGAATTTCCCTTTTTACTGCTTCCTCAATTTGTGCTTCTGTTTTCAGGAAGGTGCTTTTCTCGCCTCTGTTTTCTCTAAGTCTGAAGACCTATCTTGTCTGCATAGCTCTGCATTTCGTTGGTCATCAAGCTGTGGGTGATGGGGAGGATGAGGGGTGGTGTGCAAGTTCTCTTCACATGGACTTTCCACTGATTTGTTTGCTTTAGCCTTTGCGTTACCCTCACTCTTCTTGGTAGCCGTGACTTCTGATTTTCACCTTTTTTTTTTTTTAGCATTTCAGGATCTTCTCATTGGCCTCCTGGTCTGCAGGTTCTCAGAAGTAAGCTTTGAGAGACATGGTTATGTCCAAAATCGCTTTCTCTAAATCTCCAAAGGTGCTGAACTCTTTCTCTCTTTTTCTTTTAATTTCTATTTTTCTCTGTCCATTTTCCAACACCCTTGGGAATAATTTTCTTTTCTTATTTTAGGGGCTCAGGAGACGAACAGTGATTAAAATGCATATTTAATTCCCTAAGTTTTGTAATCTTTTTATCTAAGATTCCTTTAAACATAAAGTGCTAGCCTGGGATTCAGTCTTCTTTGTCACTTGCTATCTATCTGCTCTTTCAATTACTATCCCCACCTTTAATACAGATAATAATGCCTACTTTGTTCAATTTGTGGACACCCCAACTGGAATTATACTGGAACAATATTTAACAGCAATAGCATAATCATTGTGAGCACTTTGGTTTTGACCAGTTTCCCACTGTTGTTTCCCATCCATAGTCACCTGTACAACCAGTTGGGGCCTTTGGGTATAGTTCCACCATATGCATTTGGCAGGCAATCTGTATCCTGAATCAGGTACTGTCCTTGGACTGTCTGTGTCTCTAGTGGTGCATAAAAGAAAGTCCCTTTCCTCCAGAAATTACATTCTAGAGAGGGAGAAGGATATACAGAAAAACTCACAGTGTCTGAGATTTTAACAAGGGCTTCAGATCAAAGTAAATTGAGGTCAGAGCTGAGGACATATATGGCAGTAAGCTGCTATTTTATGCAGAGTCGACCAAGAGGACCTCACTGTGAAGGTCACTTTTAAGTGTAGCAGCCAAGAAGAGGCAAAAGACTAGAATACGAAGCAACAATACAAAGGCTTTATTGGGGTCTTAGGAAGTGCAATTTAAGAGTCAGATTTGGCTAAAAGATAAATTGTGTTCCAAAGAGTGGGAGGGGAGTAGAAATTTTTTAAAGGATGCTGAGGGAGATTACACAAGTTATTATGAAAGACTTGCCATTGGTGGAGGTGGATAGCTCCAATATCAATAGTACAAGGATCCATATTTCACTGGTGGCAGTTCAGCAGTTGTAGAGCTGGAGAAATTCAGCTTTCTCCAGGATGTTGTGGCCATTGCAGTTTGGCCTAGTTCAAAGGCTCACAACAGGTTTTTATTCCTTTTTACTTTTTCTTTTGGAAAGGCTGCAGGTTATGTAGGTAGTCTTTCCTGCATGGCTTTCCGATTCCATTTTAGACCTCTGAACAAGAGTGATACCATTTTGTGTGTTACATTTTCTCCCTTTTGGTCAAAATCTGACATGTCAAACTAAAAACAAAAAAGATATTAGAGAAAATTATCTCTAAATATATTGGGTTTACTCAGGAATAAGAATTATAATCCAGGATGTAGTGCATTCAGCAAGGGAAGGGAGCCTTTTCTTAGCAAAAAAAAAAAAAAAAAAGATTTGCATAAATTGGTTAAAAATAGAGTTCATTGGTTCCCAAGGTTCAAAGCCAGAGTTGTAGTCAGCTCATTGGTGAAGAACCGACTATTCTCCTAGAACACCTTATCTGAAGTACTGCAGTCCTAAGGAATGTTTAGAGATAAACCTGATCAAAGCAGGAGAAGTGTGAAGGATGCAAAAGGGTTTCGTGTGGATTTTTAGGAACTCATTGGATGTAGTTACCCCCTCAGACATGCATGCAGGAACCTCCTCTTTTTTTGTGCCTTACAACTCGATTTTGTCCGAGTCTCACAAAAGTTATTTCATTCTGTCATGTGTAACTTTTAAAGACATGATGAATCAGTGAATCAGTAGTGATCAGTTTATTCAGTTGGTCAGCCATGGATTTTGTGTCTGCTAGAAGCACCAGTTTCTAGGTGTCATGTCCTGTAAGGGGTTGATGGAAGTCATTGCGCATCCAAAGCTTCAGATATTGGCCAAATTTGAATAAGGGAGCTGTATTAATAGGAAGACCTGCATTAGTCTCTGAGTATTGGCGATTTATCAGGAGAGGCATACAGTTGATTAACCACATCTAAGTGTCATTTCTTGATCTTCTCTGAAGTAGATGATGAGATTCCAGGGAGATGATAGAAGACAATTATGTTTCTCTTAGTAAGAAGCTTTCCTGATCAAGGAAAACAATTCTATAGAGAGTTCTTCCCTGTCCTTGGAAGGGGATGAACAAGACGGTGTTAGAAGAAGCGAGATTCTGGGGCTTATTTCTGATGCCTTTCAATTTTCAGAAACACCCAAGATGTCAAAATGCCACATTTGGGGAAATTATTTTCCGTACCCCAATATTGTGTCCGGAACTTCCCTAGAAGTTCTGCATGCTAAAAGCCAAATTGGTGGCAGTGGAGAGAAAATTGAGATAACAGCTGAATGGCAGAGGATCTCATTAAACCAGTTTCTTCTTTGGGGGACAGGCCAATCCAATTAAACAGTGTGTCTCATTTCAAATGATAGCAGTGCAGATGGCTTTTGAAACAGAAGATAAACAAAGATTGAGGTCTCCAAGAGTTTATTAAGCAGCTTCTTTACAGTCTGTGACAGTCAGTTGAGGTGTCTAGATGTTCGACTCAAAGTATCTTCAGTTAATATGGAAATAAGGAGTGGCAATCTGATAGATTTTTCTTGTCACTAGTTTGTATGCCACAGGTTATTTATATATGAACTTCACCTTTCAGGGCCTCAGGATAAAGGTAATTGAAATTCGAGTGACTCTGAGTCAGAAAAATGGAAGAAAAATTTGAGAACACTAGTTTAGGGACTTGTAGCCAGGAAAGAATTCAGGATTTAGTCCAAATTGTTGACAAATAAAAATAATAGATACTTAAAAAAATTTAGTTAAAGAATCTAGTAACAGGTGTATTATAATTTTCTTCTGAAACAAGGTTTTTCTCTTTTTATTCCCTAATTTCTACCAAAGATAAATCATAACAAGACCAATTTATTTTTAAAATAAGTTTTAATATTATTATACTTGGCCTCATTATTTGCATACAATGAAGCAAGAATAGAGATTGGCCATCTAGCCTGTTTTTAGGTTGGATTTGTGGGAAGTTTTGTAAGCAATCTCAAATTAGACTTTTAATAACCCTTAGGTCTAATAATCCAAGCTAAGGACTTCTTGTCAGATTGTGCTAGCAAATACTGTGTGACTTGAATGAATTTCTCTTTTTTTGAGTTCCCCCAAATATTTTGAGGTTCTTTGGTCTGTCAGAAAGTGACATTATTCACTCCATGCAAGGTCAGGAACTCTGTTAGAGAACAGTAGAGATCAGATACCAGGCCAGTCTTTCTCAAGTCTACTGGCTTGAAAGTCAACCTCAATTACAGAGCAGCCTGGTCAGGTAAAAATGAGCAGGTCATATGAAAATGTGATATTCCAGGTAGAGTAATTGGGTTATTTAGTTTATGATGGCTTATTTATTTATAAATCAACTTGTTACCATCTGGATAATATTTAGACATAAATACATAAAAATATAGAAAAACACAAATAAAGACTTTATAACTTTGCTTTTAAATTTTTAGCCATAAAAAAATAAATTTTTAGCCATGAGAAAGGTAACACTAATTTAAAAGAACAGTTGGATGAAATTATGCTAAATGAACTGCTTTCATCATGGAAATGAAAGCAGTTGAAGTTTACTTGTCCTACATAGTTGAAGCTCTTACAGAATTTTAGGGACAACAAAGTAGAATATTTATATTTCAAATCATGGAGAGAGAATTTCAGCATTTTCAGGAAGGAGTCTGTGTATCTTAGAGGAAGATTAAAAATGGACACCAGGGTAATACAAAATTTCAGAAAGTCACCACAGAATGCTACAGATGAGTCGAGGAAAATCTGCAAACTTTTTCAAAATAAGCAGTTGAATCCCACAAGGTCACATTTTTTTAGACCAGTCTCCTAAGGTGGTGGCTTATAATTTAGTCTCTGTTTTCCAACTGGACCACTGAACTCATTACAGATCCCAGTAATGAATATGGACAACAAATCATTTGCAGTTTCCAGAGCCCAGTACTAACATATGTGAAAAGCTGGCCATCTTGCAAGGAAGAGCATTTAGACCCCTAGAAATTAAGGATCCCATTTTAACATTGAATCTCAGGGCCTGCCAAAGTGGGAAATGCCTTGGGAGCAGGCTGGGCAAGGCTCCCTCAGTACCCTCTCTGCAAGGACCTTGCCCCAAGGCTAGAGGGAGATCCAAGGCCAATTAGCCCACTCTGTGACCAGTCTATCCCCTGTCCTGGTTGGTAAACATTTCCTTCCAGCGTCCAACCCTTCATTTTCATATCTAAACACACAAAGATAGAGGCTCTCGTGTAGTAACATCTGTTCACTTCTAGCAGCTGCTGTCAGCCGTGTCCAAAGCTGGAGCCCTTGCTAGTGACCCACCAGGCATCACAAACACAAAGGTTGAGTTTTCTCTCCAGCACAATCGTTTGTGTATCCCAGAGCTGCAGAGATCAGGTAACTCAGTGCAGGAGGAAGCAGAGCTTGAGGCCCGTGAGGAACCTCCCAGCACTCTTGTGGCTGCAGAAGGAAAACAGAACACTTCAAAAGGGGTGAGTGGTGTTTGTGTTTTCCTCAAGGGGGTCTCAGGGTCACTACAAGTTCCCTGTAAATCTCTACGTGGAATCGAAGGTGGGAAAAAGGGGCGAGCAATAGAAGTGGAAGGAAATGAAAGAACAAGTCTGAGAAGGGCCAATTTAGAGAGATTTTAAGCGTTCCAGAAATGTCTATGATATTGTATGCTTTTATTAGCAAATATGATGCCCACAAGAACAGAAGGAAAGAAATTGACCAAAGAAAATTAAAAAGGAGTTTTAGTCACCTGGAAAAATAGTCCCAGAAACAGAATCCCAATGAGAAAAGAAAAAAGGACCTTTTGTTAAAAAAACAAACAAAATATATAGCCTGAATATCAGCTTTTAATTAAGTCACTTTCTGACCACAGAGCTCTTAAAATTTTTTTTGCAATCCCCTATTTTTATTAGATTTTAGCTAGAACAAAGAGCCCATATTCCTGGCTTCAGACCCCTCCATACCCTCAGAGGTACCTTTCCAATGATTCCTCAAAAACAAAAAGCCACGACCAAGGTTATGACTTAACCAAGGATGCACAAGGTGTTTCCAAAGAGGTGCAAAGCAGTCCTCACAATATGCAGAACCACCCCCAAAGACCGCTCAAAGAAAAGAAATTCTTTGTTATCTCAAATGGGGTACAATACACACTTCTGGCAAGCCATGTTCTCTAGGGCCTCCAGAGGCTGGTATGTCTGCCTGCCCCACAGGTGAGCGATTAGAAGAGACAGTGAGACAGGAAATCAAAAGCTGCCTATGGAACAGAAAAGGGTCAGCAACAAAGGCGGACTCCCCCAAATCGAGAGTCACACAAACATCAAACCAATTTTTAATAAGTGTTTCTTGTTCCAAGTTAAAAGATTCACATCTGCAGGGACTAGTTCCCTGACCAGGAATCAAACCAGGGAAGCGGGGATGAAAGAGCTGAATCTGAGCAGTTAGATCACAGGATATAGTGCCTTTTGTCTAAATCCCGCAAGGATTCCAAAGCAAGTCGTTTGAGAGTAGAAGGGATTTTAACTTGGTTTGAGGTCAGATTTTTGCTCTTTAATTTTCTCAGGAGAGTTTCTAAGGTTAGCTGTGACATTACAAGTTGTCCTTTAAAAAAAAAATGATCCTCCCATAAATACAAATAAGGCAATTGTTTAGAATGAGAAAATGTTTTTAAAATATAGGGGTGTTTCTAATTTAAAGGATGTGTCTTTTGTCCATAGACAATAAAAATTTGCAATGGTATAGTTATTCCAATAGAGACTCAATCCTCTACACCTCTTCATGGAAATCCCAAGAAGTTTTTTATTCTGGTTTTTTTTGGGTGACACAGGACAAAGACAAAGAGAGGCATGCTTGGCTTAGAATTTGTTTCATTTTTAGAAGCTTCTGACAGTTATTTTTTTCCAATTTAGAGAGGCTTTGAGCTAATTTGACATTGTTATTTCTTAGGGACACTCAATTAGTTTTTTTGGCCTAAATTAGACACTAAATTAGTTTTTTTTTTGCATCTTTTAGACGCCTCAAGATTCCAAATTAAAGTAGACGTCTCTATCTGGCTGTTTAATCATTCCTTTTAGCCCTCCTGATTGTCTAATTGTCTATGAAGTAAAACAAGTTTGGGGAGATTGAAAGATCCCCAGGTTGGCCATTGTAATTCCTAATCACTTCAGTGGTATTGGTCCATGGAGAAAGAAATTTATGAGATGAAAGGTGATAATTTTTGTACAAATAACCAGCAGAAGTTCCAGAAGGAGGTGACTCTGCACCTAAACCTTCAGAAGAAAAAGTCCCCAGGAGGACTCGTCAAAAAGTGAAAAATGCTTTTTGACAGCTTTAAACAAAAGACACCGATGAAGCACTGACCTCAACCAAAGTGGAGATTTGAGGAAATGAGAAGGCTCTTCTACAGGGCCTGAGGATGTTGGGGAGGTATTTGTGCTTTAATTCACGGTGGTGCCTGAATATGGAGGAGGAGGAGAGTTGCTTCACTTTCTACTTCTGACACCATCTGATGTCAGTCAAGAAGTGGCAAAAGCCCGGAATGCACAGCAGTGAGATAAAGTGTTTCTTGGCGTCTGGCTGCATTTACTGCGGACTCAGGATATGGCTGCAGGCCAAACTGTATTCTGAAGGGGACCAGAGCAGGTACTTTTAGAAGGATGCTGAGGGTGATTACACAAGGTGACAAATTATCATTGGTATGTGTGGCTGATTTAGTACGTAAATTCGTAGTTTACTGGCTGTCACGTTTGGGAGTCACAGCATTTGAGAAATTCAACTTTTTCTCAGTATTAGGTGGTCATTACAGTTTGGCCCAGTTCAAAGGTATAAGGCAAGTTTCTGACTTTTATTTTTTTTCCAAGGTTGCAGGCAGGTCACACAGGTGTTCCTTCTTAGAATGATTTCCTGGTTCCATTTTAGAACTCTGAACCAGAGTGATACTGTTTTTATATTATATTTCACAAAAGCAAACCTGGGTTAAAAGTGAAGATGAGTGAACAGGCTACACAGACCTGTAAGGGAACAGTTTTCAGGCAGGAGTGGCTCAGGCAAAGCCCAAGGGGGGGCATGATCATCAGGGTTAAAGACCAGCAAAGACATCATCATTGCCCGGTAGAAGGAGATGAGTTAATACTTGCAGGATGTTAGAAGCCATTGCTGACAGTTTGCTTTTCACCTGAGTGGACTTGGGAGCTATTTACTGGAGGGCTGGGAGCAGAGGAGCCACGTATCCCTTAGGGATGGGCAGACCCACTCACAACAATGTGTCATTGTTGTGTGACAATCAGTGGCTTTATGCTGGCAGCAGCACACCTGTTGTGGTGTGCTGGCTACTCATGCTTGCATTAGCCGTGCCTTAATTTCCCCAGACCAGGCGCTATAGCCGTTTTGATATTTTCAGGTTCAACCAGGACCACGTTCTAATTCTTCCCCGTGCCAAGCCTTCCTTCTTCTATAACCAATCCTACTCAATAATCTATTTCAAGTCAACTTTAGATGTTTGTTCATTTATTTTCTTGGGGGTCATGAGATTTTCCACTCTTCTTCTACTCTCTTATCTGTTCTAAAGCTTCTTCCCACAGGTCCTTTTTATTCATCTATCGTATGTGGTTTTGTGGTAAGAACACTTGATAGGAGAGTTACCTCTTAACAAATTTTTAAGTGTATATTATTTTTGAGTATAGGTACAATGTTGTACAGCAGAGCTTTAGAGCTTATTTGTTTTTCTCGGCTAAAATTTTGTGCCCACTGATTAGTAATTCCCCATTTCCTTTTACTCCTGCTCCTGGTAACCACTATTTCACTCTTTGGTTCTATAGACTAGAGTATTTTAGACACTTCGTGGAAGTGAAGCTAGGCACGATTTTATTTTTCTCTGACTGGCTTATTTCATTAGTATAATGTCTTCCAGATTCAGCCTGTTGCCACATGTAGGATTTCCTTCTTAAGGGCTGAATCGTGTTTCACTGTTGGATATGCCACATTTTCTTTATCTAGTCATCTGTTAGTGAACATTGGGTTAGTTCCCCTTCTTGGATATTGTGAATAGTGCACATTTTGAAATGAGCTTAGGAGGGCTGACATCTCTTTAGGATCCTGATTTCAAGTCTTTTGGATGAAGACCTGGAGGTGGAATGGCTGGACCACATGGTAGTTCCAGTTTTATGTTTTGAGTAGCCTCTGCACTATTTTCCCTAGCAACTGCACCATTTTGTATTTCTACTGAAGTGTGCAAAGCTTTCAATTTATCCACACCCATTCTAACACCCATTATCTTTTGTGTGGTTGGTTATAGTCATCCTGGCAAGTGTGAGGTAATAGTTCATTGTGGTTTTGATTTGTTATTTTCCTGATGATTAGTGACATAGAACACTGAAAAAGTATATACCTGTTGACTGTTTATTTCCTTTGGAGAAATGTTGTTCAAGTCTTTAGTCCAAGTCTCACTCTATCACCTAGAGTGGAGGGCAGTGGTGAGCTTATAACTCACTGCAGACCAGAACTCCTGGACTCAGGAGACCCTCCTGCCTCAGTCTTCACAGTAGTTGAGACTACAGGCACATGCCCTGATGCCTGGCTGATTTTTAAATTTTTTTATAGGGATGAGGTCGTGCTGTGCAGTCCAGGCTGGTCTTGGACTCCTAGGCTCACACATTCTTCTTCCCACCTCTGCCTCCCAAAGTGCTGAAATTATAGGTGTGAGCAGCTCACCTGGCCTCTCACTGCATATCCAGATTGGGTTATTAGGGTTTTTGTTCATTTGTTTTGCTCTTTAGTATTGAGTAGGAGTCACAGAATCTTGAATGTAATGAAACCTCTTCTTTGTGTTATGTCTGGAAATTCCTGTTAAACAAATCACCAGGATGAGGTTGTGCTTTGGAATGGAACCAGGTAGTCTCAAGGGTCTTTGAAAACAACATGCTATTACCTGAAATGGATTTACAAAGACCATGTGGACCCTTGATAACACTGGTGTGCCACACACCTTAGAAAAGCAGATGCACGTGGTGGTAAGATGCACTGCCTACTCGGCCTTGCGTTATGTGGCTTTAGTATTTTCAGTGTTAAAATCAGGTATAAACCACCAGGCGTCCCTTGCAGTTAAGGCTTTTATGCACAGAGGAGGTACACAGTGGAGCAGAATGCTGAAGGTTATAAAAGAGTTTCTCTTTGGAAAAGCAATGATGTACATCACAAAGTCCCCATTCATGGGAAGGAGCTTTGGAATGGAGTGTCCCAGTTTGTCAACCACTTCATTCTTTGGTTTTCTTAATAGTCAATTTAATATCGTGAATGGTAATGAACTTGAATTTGCCTGAAGTTGTTTGTTGAAGTCAGTGTTCCCCGTGGAGGAATCTGGGCTCAGCTGTAGAAACTTCAGGGCAGATATCGGCAGTATTTTCTTTCCTAGTCTTAATCAGAATACTGAGAGAAACTACCACTGCACCCACCGTATAATATTTGAGGGCGTAGGCATCTCTGGGATCAGCACTTCCGACCTGTTGATGGTGCCTCCTTTGTGATAGGAACCGTGCTGACTGCTGCATTCAGCAGGTAATTAATTAAAATGTTATTTATTTTTCTGATGTTTGGTATTTCATGTATTTGTCATACTTTAAGTTATTTGATCTGAATTTTTTCATTCTAAACTAGTGTTTGCTTTTGTACCTAATTTTATATTCACAGCTTTTGGTATTCTTACTTAAAAATACCAAAATTGAATAAGCTAGAGAGCCCCACAAACTGGGCCAGTGCTGGCCTAACCCCTCTGGAAAGTAGGTGACTTGGGAGTAGGGACCATGCTGGCCTTCTTTACTGCTGCCTTGCCAGTGCTCAGTAGAATACTTCACTCATAGCAGATCGTCAATAGAAAAAGTACACGGTTCAGCACTTTGTGCCACAACAGTGAGCCTCACCCAGAAACCCAGAAGCCTCTTGGCGGCCAGGCAGGTGAAACCGAGTATGCTTCAAGTTGAAGGGGTGAACCCTGACCGCTTTCAGGAGTTGGTCAGAGGGAGTTCCAGGAAGACCAAATCTGTATTTGATTTCCTCCTTTACCTCATTCTTCTTTCCTCAAATCTGAAGGTCTTCAAAATATAAGATTTATAAGATTTCCTGATTTATATTGTGGTGCATTGGATTCCTCATTGGTAAGGTATTGATTGAAAATTATCTACGGGTAGGATTTCTGAGGGGATTACATGGGATAAAGTTTGTGAAGCCCTCCGTAAGGTGTCTGGTATATAGTAAGTGATGATTAAATATTGGTTGCTAGTATTTTGATCTTATTCCTAGAAGATTTGCTTCCTTAAATTCATAGTTATTGATGGTATTTGTGCAAATGGGTTTTATAGGTCCACAAACTCATCAAAGCCCTTCCATGAGGTTGGTCATAGGTGGTGAGAGATTCATGCTTGGGTTCCATAGAGTGCAGGATCATAACAACATGCTTTTGCTCAGGTCTCCAAACTTCTCAGCATCATGAATCTTTGGAAGCAGGTGCACTGACATGGGACTCATTACATGCTCAAAGCAAGCTTAGAATTCTGAGTTGGCTAAAATTTCCTAGTATATACTGAAATGAATGGTAATACACAAAAAATAGATTTCACATACTGTTCAGTTTTATTTCTATTTGAATATTACTGTTTTCAGAATATATTGTGTTGGGGCAATGACAGAGCTGAGATTCCTTCACAAACAATTATTTATTGAGCCCCAAATTTCAGGGCTAACTCTACCTAAAATTCCTACAGCAAAGAATAACAGAACTTAAAATAGGATGAAAGCACAAGTATCAAGCCCTGGAATTTCTTGGTATTAAAAATGAAAATCTCTCAAATTTTCTTTTAGCTCAAAACACCGAAAATTGACCTTTAAGAGTTCAGTAGACAATTTAAATTAGATCAGCACTTTCTTAAAGACAAGTAATGAAAACGCAGTGATTTTTCAGGAATTAAAGGAATGATACTACAACTATGATTTTTTCCCCCAGAAAGACATTGAATATCAAAGAATGTGTCGTTCCCGAATGTTCAGGTTTTACTTTTCTTTTTTTGTGAGGGGGTGGGAGGGATGGGAATTTGAGTCTTCTGACTCTAACATGTAATGGTAATTATGGAAGAAAGTTGACCTTTTTGAATTTTGCTTTTATTTAAATAAGAGTTAATCCTGTATGTATTGCTGGTGATGCTCTGAAGCAATAGGATATTACAAATTTAGTATGAAATTTATTAATTAACTTCACAAAAGTTTATTGTACACCTAGCTAATGCCAGATGCTGGGATAGGTGGGGGGAGTCTAAATTCAAAAAACGATTCACTCTTTAAGGAGCTGGCAGTGTGGAAGAGGCTGGTGTCCAGGAAGGGGTGTTGGCAGTGCTCCTGGTTGGTTTTGACGGTGCCCCTGGGCATAAGGAAAGGAATGGTTAGGAGCAGCATGGAAGGGATAGAAGGACACATTTCACCTGAGGCTCGACACTATGTTCCTCAGTGTCTGGGAAATTAGATGGGTAAAGGGAGAAAGGCGCTTGATGAAACAGGAGTTAAGAGGTGAAGCAGGATTGTGGAGGTGTCCCTCTACTGTCTATCACAGGTCTCTGAGCAGCAGGGAGCCACTGAAAGTTTTTTTTTTAACTTCCATTTTTCCATTTTTTTCTTGGAATACTTGGCGGTACCCAGGTTTTGTTTACATACTTTGTTTCTGTATACAGGTTGAGGTAAAGTTATACATGTTTAAGGGTGCCCTTCACCCGGATCCTGTGCACTGTACTTAACAGGTGTGAATTTAGCCACCCCTCCACCCCCCAAAGCTTGATTTTCATGGAGGTTCACTTCCGTAAGTGCACTTGAGTGTTGACGGATCAGTTTCACCCTGGTATCGAGGAGATGTGTTTGTTTCTCCATTCCTGTGATGTTTCACTTAAAAGAATGGTCTCCAGTTCCATCCAGCTTGTCGCACAAGATACTAGATTGGGGTTTCTTTTTATGGCTGAGTAGTACTCCATGGTACACGTATGCCACATTTATTAATCCATTCACATACTGGTGATCACTTCTGTTGTTTCCATGTCTTTGGGATTATGAATTATTCTGCTATAAACACATGCATGTGTCCTTTTTATAAAATGCCCCTTTGTCCTTTGGGTTTATACCCAGAAGTGGGATCGCTGGATCAAATCTTCGGCCTACTTCATTTTTCAGTGTTATTTTTAAACAGTTCATGTGATCGCAGGGAGATAACTTTGTATCTTGCCTTTGTCTTTTAGTGGTATATTCTAAAACACAATATAGAAAATTATTCCCTGGATGAATACATGAACCAAAGACTTTTCAATATCATTAAAAATATGTAATCTCAATGATTATTAAGTATCAGAGACACACAGTGATATTTGTACTGAAGAAAGAGCGTGGCTGGATGGGGAAAGCAACAAACTGCCAATTAAATCAAATTAGAATGTCTCCACTCTGACTTTCAGTATGTATGCAAGTGTTTATCATCTCAGAAGCAACACAGTGGATAAAAAATAAACTTCTGTAAGCTAAAATTGAGTGATTATTTGCACATCAAATTTTTTTCCCTCTTGGTTTATTTAAATCAGGAATTACTGTCGGGTACCTAAAAGAAAATTTTGTCACTTTGCTTACATTTTAAAAACACCTCTATCACATCTTTCTCTATGTTGGATACATCTAGGATAAATAATTGTAATGTGGTGTCATAGAAGGAACCACGAGAGAAAACCTAGCAAGTGCTTCCTGGGATGACCACACTTAAATTATTGCTGTTACTCTGCAGTTACGCTACTTTAAATTAAAGAACCTTTGGGATGATCATTTATTGCTCCCCTTGTTAAGCAATTCTTCTGCTCAAATTCTCAAGGGAACGTGACCGACTCAAAGTAGGGTCCCTTGGATCCCCTGCCTTTAGTTATCTACTGCACTTCACTCGAGTTTTACTCAAGCTTTCCATTTCCCTGGTCCCTTGGCATTCACAACATATTCTTACTAAAGGAAAGGCATGAGACAGACAAGCCAAGAGCCAGCAGGTGTGTTATCATCCATCTGCACCATGGACCTGGCATCTAGCTGGTCCATTTCTCTCCAGAGATGCAGTGAGGACGGGAGAGAGCAAAAAAGACTCAGACTTATGAGAAGTGCAGATTTGAATGGCAAGTGGAACAAATCTACTCTCACCACAGTAACTGTGCTCCTGGAGGGCCCAATCCATCAACAAGAATTTGTTAGGGAGGTGAAGGACAGGGAGCAATTTCCCTGGGAGACAGAATTATGAGTCTGGGGGAGAAAGTCTTGGAATGCAATAGAAGTAAAATGTGTCAGGCTTGGTATGAATGGCAAAGACATTGATGCAGCATGGCTGGGGCTGTGCATCACCTCCTTGATGCCCAAGTGCATTGCAAAGCCTCTCACTATCTATGGCTTCTCACGGGTCAGGTCAATGTCATTTTGTGCAGCCTGGCTGCTCCCAGAGAGTGTTGTGCTGCCAGCTGAGCAGGGAAGCAGGCAGCATCCACTCCTCTTCCCTCTCCTCTTCTACCACCTTCCAGGGTGACCTCATCAGTACCTCCCTATGGTCCTCTGCCTGTAGGAAGTCCTCTGTCCTACTCCATCCTACAGGAAGGCTCTTTGACAGTTATGTAAGTCCGTCATGTTCCCTTTGCCATGGGCAAAGTTCTCTATTGTTTGTCCACAAAACCCAACTCCCTGTGTTAAGTTAGGCTTTCTAGAGGCAGAGCCAGGGATTCACATGCATATGATGCTTTGAAGGAAGCATCTCTCCAGGAGGGGGGAGATGAAGCAGGACAGGTTGTGGAGGGTGCTGATGGATGGCCATGGGCAGCCCCAGGTGGGGATAAACGTAGCCTGACCTCTCAGACGAGGCTGATGTCTTTAGACTGAGGACAATTGACTGAAGAGGGATAGCTGTGAATCATGAGCAGTGAACACTCAAAGTAGCTGGAGGTCAGTCACCTGCAGGACAGGTCAATCTGGGTGCAAAGCGGTCAGGGCAGAACACCAACTGCATCAAATGCATGCACCCTCTGGTTTTAGGCTAGTCTTCAAGAGATGATAGATGTCTACACCATTTTATTTCCCAGAAGCATTTTCACTGTGTCTTAAGCCGATGGTAAGAATCCACAATGGTGAAGCCAGCCAGGCATTATGTATGTCTTGTGTGAAGAATCTTGTAGGCCATGGATAGGCCCATTCTGGTATCTTGTTCGTTATATTCACAATGCTGGCATCCCAGCAGGAAGTCTTAGGTCCCTATTGACTATAGATATTTCAGGGTGACGGTTGGGGCTGCATGGTTTGATTTGTGCCATGAAAGCATCCTCAGAGAGCTGTTTCTCCAGCCTCCAGGATGTAGTGCCATCTCCGACATGCAGCCCTGGGATGCTGAGTTACCCCAGACATGCTTCCCCTGTAGCTAGTCTCTGTGATCCTGTAGTAGAAATGGCTGCCAAATTTGTGCAATTCCCTCCACATTCCAATTCCTAGAGTAGATGCGAAACCAAGGACTACATCTACCAACTCCCTTTGCTTCTAAGTGAAGCCATACAACTGGTTCTCACCAATGGAATGCAAGAGGAAAGGATGCTTGTCCGTTTGGAGTTCACGTACATAGGAAGGGAGAAGTGACTTCCCCACTGCCACTATTCTGTCTGCTGCATGGATGTCAATGCCTCGTTGGCCCAGAGTCAATATGGAAAAGTCTAGGCACCTGCACGACACATGGAAAGCCACCTGCAAACACGCACGTGGAACTGCTGTGCAAGTGAGGAAGATCTGCTGTGGTGTTGAGCCACTGAGAGGTGGAGGTCCTCCATTAGAGCCGCTGGTGTTAATGTAGTCAGCGCAGGAGTGGACCTGTGGTGTTTTCCATGAATGTTGACTTCCCCGTGATCTTTGTGAATTGGTGTGAGGGGAGGTGGATGCTTATGAAAGTGAAATATTTCCCAGTCATGGTTGGGGCTCTTCAATTTAATATAACGTATCATGATATAGAGGACATGCTATAAATACTGAAGCGATTTTATGATTTTATACTCCCATCATTGCAGCAAACACCAGCAAGTCTCAGAACTCAGGCAAGTTTTCATGATTTCAAATGTGGGGTAGTGCAAGCTCAGACATGACTAAGACCTAGCCTTTATTGTCAAAGATGCTCAAAGACAATCCTGAAACTGCAAAGTAGCTCAGAAAATACAGGGATTACTGTTGATAACCTCTGAAATAAATACTGTAAGATGTGACAGTTCATTTGTCTTTAAATAATAACTTAACTTGCATTTTCTTATATTTTTGGAACATTTGAATATTCCAAATATCCCCAAATATCCCCAAATCCTTAAGGGATTGCATTGTGTGATGTAATCTCCACTTACGATGTCTGCATGGAGAGAAGCTAAATGAAATCTTAGAATGCTAATGTTAGATTTCCCAAATATATATACGAATTTCTGATCACTTGGACTGAGGTGATTAGCCTGGTTTGTTTACCATGATAAAAGGGAAGTATTTTAACTACATGTTTGAGAAAATACATCGTAGCTTCATATTATTACTAGAACAATTATTTGTGCATACTGTGCCTTATGAAACCAAATTAGCAGGGAGGAAATGGGTCTCTTCTTTTAAAATTTATTTCAAACTCTCTGCTGAAGGCAACTATTACAGCTGATCCCAGAAAGGAAGTTGTGCTAACAATGTTCTGCAGAGACAGGAACAAGTAAAATGTGCCAGGAAAGCAATTAATATAAATGTTCTTTCTTCAGGCAGTTAAATCAAGGTCGAGAAGCAAGTTTCTGTTCTTTTGAAATGCTAACATTGTTTCTTTACTTTGGGGACGCTGAGAGTTCACTTGCAGAGTTTTTTCCTCAAAAAACATTGGTACACAGGATATTGGCTAAGTATTTTAGGAAAACTTTGAAACTAAGAGTTATATCTTATTTTTGTTTGTTTAAACACTAAAAAACAGGTGTAGATGGCTCATTGAAAACATTTAAGCAAAACAGAGCAAATGTGGTAAAAAATGGAAGTTCCTCCTGTCCTTCCTAATTACCAGGAAAATCACTAATACCACCTCTGGGATAACCTTCTAAGGTATCCAACACATAATATACTGTGCATTATCTATAATGAATAGTATGGGTTACGTATCATATTTATGATATCCAATATATGGCATACATTATTTGGTAATAAATAGAATATATACAAACTTTTTAATATAAAATATTATATTTTACAAATACCTATGCAATTTGCTTTTATTTCATTCACAGACGCTATGAATAAATGAAAAATTGGGGGAAATATTTACAGGTTTTATCATAGAAAATGTGTTACTATCTATAAATAAA
>CAUYQV010139915.1:0-35558 GCA_963574575.1 Galagoides demidoff | reverse complement strand
AATGTATTATATTTGTAAATTGTACTTACATTGAAATTAAAAATATATATATTACAATACTATTTTTGCATTCTATGAAAATTTTTGTTGCTCATATAGACCAAATTTTTAATTAAGAACCCCCTTTCCCCCTGTCAATGGTGTCCTGCTTTACCAATGTTAAAATCTGGTCACCTTAGTCTTTTTATACTTGACTTTTCCCTTAGCATAATGTTCTCCAGGTTCATACGTGTCAATGATGGTGAGACTTTCTTCTTTTTAGAGGTCATATAATGGTCCATTTTGTATATATGTTATATTTTCTTTATTTACTTATTCACTGATAAACACTTAGGTTAATTCCATATCTTCACTTTTGTGAATAATGCTGCAGATAACATGGGACTACAAACATCTCCTTGACATGCTGATTTCATTTCCTTTGGCTGTATACACAGAAGTGTATATATGATTGCTGGATCATACGGTAATTGTATTTTTTGAGTTTCCCAGAATTAATGAATTTCAACCTTCATATTTCTGTAAGGCAGAAGTTGTATTAGGTCATCAATTACTTCTTCTCAATTAAAATAAATAATTTCTCACATATTAACTAGTAGCTGAATTCTTGAGAAGTACATGAATAATGAGAGCATACAAGGGATAAATCACCCCAAATTCTCTAATATTAGTATGTTTAAGACACACTTTTGGGAATATAGCAAATTTTTTATTCACAAATACCATCATATGTTTATACAGAATGTTTATACTTTCCTATCCCCAGTGACATCAAGCTTGGCCATAGAATTTACTTTAGCTAGTTAAACATGAACAAAAGTGTTATAGATGTGACATAGGCTTCAAGTGCTAGCTATGGTTCACCATGCTTTCTTATTTCTGTCTTAAATGATGACTGACAATTTGGTATTGGGATGACTGGCTAAGCTGAAATGGACTTGTTCTATAGCAATGGGGTAAACCCTGTTTCTATACATTTATTCTATATACCTAGGTGTTATGGTAGCAGCTACCTTTTGTAGAGTCCTCTACTGAAGGTTTGGGGCACTGGTGGCAATTCTGTGGGATTAGGGGTTAACTGTATCTATCTCCCCACGGACATGGGAGGATTAAGTAGTCTTTCTAAATGGTCAGACTTTCTCCTGAGTTTTGGTTTGAAGAGGCCTATAAGGGCATGCCAGCTTGTCTGGACTTGAGGGAGACACTGCCTGTTGGCACTGCAACATTGAATTTTGTAATATGATTTAGCTCTCTGGGAATCTAACCTGTATCTGCTTGCTTTCCAAAAGCATGCTTTTTTAAACACACAACTTTTAAATAGTTTCAAAAATACATTATGTATTAAAACAGAAGTTTTGATTAAGTAGTTAGCTCATGGAATATTATTAGTTAGGTATTGGTCAGTGAATGTGAATTTCTTGGCATGGGAAATGAAACATGATAAGCACTCAGGAAGTGTTCATTGTTATTTTTTGCTGGAATCTAATAAAAACTATAGAGCTCCAGTTTTGCTGGATAAGGCACAAAAGAATTTAGTTAAAAGTATTTCTATAAAATAAGGAAAGAATGAAGTTGGCTCTTCCTGTGGATCTGTAGAAATTTTCATGTTGCATATGCAACCTAAATATCTCAAAAGAGAAACATGCCATTAAATCCCAGCATTTTGAATCACATTAAAAGTATTATAAATGGCTTGTGAAAAGTATAATAGTTTGGAAAATGACAACACATTTAATGTTGGTTTGGAAAATAACAATATATTTAATGCTACAGATTTTTTTTTTAACCAATTAGCTCCAATTTAATAGTGAATACCTGTGATGTTTGTTTTTTCACTCTTGTGAAACTTTACTTAGAAAAATGGTTTCCAGTTCCAACCAGGTTGTTAGAAAAGGTATTATAAAGTTCACTATTTTTTTTATGGCTGAGTAGTACTCCGTGGTATATATGTCCCACATTGTATTAAATCACTCATGTACTGGTGTACTGGCGGGTGCTTGGGTTGGCTCCATGTCTTTGCAATTGTGATTGTACTATATTAAATACCCAAATGCATTTGGGTTTTATTTGATAAAATGACTTTTTCTTTAAGTCAATACCAGATAGTGAGATTGCTCATCTGTTTGTCTAGTGTACTAAATTTCTTCTTTATGCTTATTGATTTTTAATTTTTATTGTTATATTTGTAATGTGTCATCCCAATGTGTTTTTTTAAATTTTTTTCTGAGTATGTATGTGTAATTTGTAAACAGGTAGAATATTGATGCCAACTAGCTAAAATATCACATTTCAAATTTAATAAAATGTAACAAGTCAGAGTATATAATTGCTTTATAATATTTCCTGTGTGGCATTTTGATGGCTATTGCGTTGAATCTGTAAATCATTTAGGGCAGTGTGGACATTTTAACAATGTTTGTTCTTGAGCATGGCATGTTTTTCATTTGTGTCACCTATACTTTCTTTAATCAGTGTTTTATAGTTCTTGTAGAGATCTTTCACTTCCCTGGTTAAGTATAATACTAGGTATTTTATTTTCTTTGCAACTAGTGTATATAATATTGAGGTCTTGATTTAACTCTTATCTTGACTATTATTTGTCTGTAGAAATGCTACTTATTTGTGTACATTATTTTCATAATCTGAGACAATTTGCCATCCAACTAGCAACATCATTTTTCACAGATCTAGAAGAAATAACCCTAAACTTCATATGGTTTAGGCTCTCAAAAAAGAGCTCAAATAGACAAAACAATCTTTAGCAGAAAGAATAAATCTAAAGGCATTACATTACCTGACTTGAAAGTATACTACTACAAGGCTATTGTAACCCATACAGCAGTGTACCGGTATAAAGGTAGCGACATAGACCAATGGAACAGAATAGAGAATCCAGAAATAAAGCCAAATAGCTACAACCAACTGATTTTTGACAAAGCAGACAAAAACATATACTGGGGAAAGGAAGCCTTATTCAGTAAATGATTCTGGGAATATTGTATAGCCACATACAGAAGAATGAAACAGGATCCTTGTTTTTCACCATATACAAAAAAATAACTCAAGATGGATAAAAGCCTTAAATGTAAGAACTGAAACCATGAAAATCCTAGGCAAGATTGAAAATAATGGAATAAATAGACAACCTAGCAAATGAGAAAAAATATTCACAAACTATACATCCAACAGAGAACAAACATCCAGAATTTATGAAGAAATCAAACAAATCAGCAAGAAAAATCCCAAATAGTCCCATTAGAAACTGGGCAAAATACAGGAACAATTTTTTCAAATGAAAATAGACAATGGCCAACAAATATTTGAAAAAATGCTCAACATCACTATAATCATGAGGGAAATGCAAATTAAAACCACAGAAAGATACCACCTACCTATCATAATGGCCATTATTAAAAAGTAAAAAAAAAAATCTTTAGATGTTGACATGGAATTACTGGAAAAGGAACACTTATACATTGTTCATGGGACTATAAATTAGTATAACTTTTATGGAAAATGTAATGAAAACTCAAAAAACTGAAAGTAGGCCTATCATTCAATGCAGCGATTCTGCTACTGGTATCTGTCTAAAGGAATATAAGTCATTATATGAAAAAGATAACCGTACCTGGATGTTTATTACAGTATAATTCACAGTTGCAAACATGTGGAGTCAACCTAAGTGCCTATCAATTGATGAATGAATAAATAAAATATGGAGCATATATACACCAGGGAGTACTATTTAGCCATAAAAAAGAATGAAATAATGTCTTTTGCAGCAATTTAGATGGAACTGGGGACCGTTATCCTAAGTGGAATATCTCAGGAATGGAAAACCAAATGCCACATGTTCTCACTAATAAGTAGGTGCTAAACAATGAGTTCACACAGTCATATAGTGGTGTGTAAAGGACATTGGAAACTAAGAAGGAGGGAGGGTGGGAAGAGCATGAGGGATAAAAATTTACCCATCAGTTACAGTGTACTCTGGTGACAGGCATAGAAATAGCCTTGGCTCCAGCATTATACAATTCCTCTGTATAACCAAAAGACTCCCTTAATAAGATGAAAACAACAAGAACAACAGTAATAACAAAATTTAAATGTGAAAAGAATAAAAATTAATTGATTAGAAAAGATTATTCCTATGAAAACAATTCAAATACATTATATAGGCAGAATGTCTTTTTTTTTTTTTGCCTTTGGAGACTGATTTTATATTAACAGAGAATGTTTTAAATGTTTAAGAATGTCTCAAAAACATTTTTTCATTAATTTGTAGTACTTTAAGGCAAATACACATGTACAAAATAGCTACGTTAGAAAACTGTTTGTTGGGAATACCATATTTTGAAAAAATGGGTGGGTAATGCTTGTTAATGAAGGAAGAAGGTTGTATATACAGTATGGATATTTAAAGTACTCTCATTCAGTCCCACTAGTTCTTGTCATGTCAACAATACAAAGAATAAAATTTCACCAAGATCAATAGAGAAATTTTTGTGTTTTGAACTCCTGTCACTTTCAAAGAAGGAAGAAGGAATTATTCCATAGATCTAGAGGGATGTCAGGTATCCCCTATGAAATGCAGTGTCAAGCTATGGCATTATTATTTTAGAAAGAATGACAGCTGAATTAAGCACGCTGAGTTGTCAAGCCATGAAAGCAAACTAGCCTTAATAAGAGAATTTGTGTCACTTTCCTTTGTAAAGACCATTCTTCATGGAGGAAACTATGCATCAGAATTCCCTAATTAATTATTATCACACCTCACTATCATCTAGAGATGTGAAAATGTTCTTTTACAGCAATCCTAAAAACACACACGATGGAAATGCATTTATCATAGATTCATTATGTGGAAATAGATGCTATGATGGCGTCTGGGGTACAGGATATTTTTTAGGGAATAACCCCTATGGAAAGAAATAGGGTTAGATGGATGGGGAAGCTAAACTGTGATGCAGACTCAACAAAGTTTCAGTCAACTGCATGGAGAGTGCCCTGGAGTGGATTAGAGGGCCACCCTGGGAAAGACATGTTCAAGTCCCCCCGTGGGTCATTGGGGGTGATGGTAAGTGGAGACCCCTCTTGCTTCCATCCCTAATTCCTGGACCTCTGCATTCTTCCTATTCGAAACATACAAATGTACATAGCACATGATATAGCACTTATTGCAAAAGATTTTGATTCAATATCTGTTTTGTGTATTGGAGGATAATATCTCATTCTCAGATAGTTTGCCTCTGAGCTGAGCTGATGCTTCAACTCAGTAGAACTTCAATAGAACAAGGAAATTGGCTTCGCTTCCACAATTTTTTTCTTGTAAAATGAATCCACTGGTCTGATGCAATGTTATGAGGAACCTCATTCTGGTGGATCAAACTCTTTTATTAGGAAGAGGTACTGGCTAAGTGCCTGAAGAGAGATACAGAAAATCTATATTTAGCATAAGTGCATTGTTTTGTTAGAATGAATATTTTCCCTTTAGTCTCCTCAAGGAATAGTGCCATATTAGGGATTCAGTGCTGGTTTCTCCTGAAAGACTGGATATTTGGTGGTTGCAGTAAAAGAGCTGTCTTAGTCTGTTTGTGCTGCTGTAACAAAATGCAAAGATGGGGTAATTTATAAACAAGAGAAGTTTATTTTTCACAGTTTTGGAGGCTGGGAAGTCCAAGATGAAGGTAGTTGCAGGTTTTGTGACTGGTGAGGGCTCCTCTTTGCATCTAAGATGATGCCTCTGTGCGGCCTCCTGACTTGGAGAAAGGAGAAAGGACGAAAAGACTGAATAATGTATGATGCCTCTTTTAGTCTTAATTTCATTCATTAGAAGGACTCCTCATGACCTAATAACCTCCTCAAGTCCTCACCTCTTATTATTATTGCCTTGGGGACTAAGTTTCAACATAAATTTTAAAGGGGACATAAAGGTTCAAACCACGACAGCAGACTTGGCTTGTTAGAGTCTGTGCTGTTGGGCCCATGCATAACCCCCAATTTTCCCACCATCAGTACTTCATTCATGAGTCACTACTGGGTGTCAGATGCATGAGGTCAGTGATACCAAGTGGTCAGCAATTATTTTATTTCTGTTATCTATATGAAATATTATTGCTTATCCTTCTTATTTTTGTTTTGGAGTCTAATGTTTGAAAAGCTTTTTTTGTTAATACGAGGTCTGACAATTAAGTTTGTGAACGTGAACCATGTACATATATTGGCAACACTGTATGAACTACTGAAGTTTTGTAACCTTGTATAGCAGTGTCTCACAGTTGTGTTCACATCCACGTGTGTCATTGTCCTGCTGAGTGGCATTCATTATTGTTGTTGCATGTTTTGCGTGCTGTCATGAGAATGTTGGAGCTTGAATTAGAGCAACAAACAAATATTCATAAATTTCTTGTTAAACGTGGCAAGAGTGGAAGTGAAATCATGGACATGTTAGTTCATGAGGATCATGTCATGAAGAAAACAACAGTGTACAAATGAATTAAATATTTTTCTGAGGGAAGAGAAAGCATCATTGACTGAGAGAGGTCAGGGTGGCCAGTAATGAGAAAAACTGATGAAAACATTACAAAAATTCATCAAATTGCATGCCAAAATTGTCAACTGACTGTGAGAAGCATATCAGACCAAGTAAATGTTGATAGGGAAACAGTTAAGAAAGTGTTAACTGAAAATCTCGGGGTGCGAAAGGTGTGGCCGTTGCATTATGACAATGCCCCAGGTCATGTGGCAGGTCTCTGAGGGAGTTTTGGGCCAGTAAAAAAGTAACTGTATTGGAACACCCTCTCTACTCACCTGACTTGGGCCCCAGTGAGTTTTTTCTTTGCCTGAAAATAAAGGAACTACTAAAAGGAAGGCATTTTGATGACATTTGTGATGCCAAGGGTAATATGTGTAACAACAACAGCTTACATGGCCCTTCTAGAAAAAACAATTCCAAAATTGCTTTGAGGGGACTGTGCACTGGCTTTGGTGCACAGCTTCCCAAGGGGAGTACTTCTAAGATGACAGTAGCGATATTCAGCAGTGACGTATGTAGGATGAGTTGGCAAACTTAATTATCAGACCTCATGTTTTCCTGATTTTTTCCCATTCTATTTCAAATTTCATGTATATTTTTGTTCTCTTTACTGTGAGCCTCAAAGATAGTCATTTCTCAGCCCCCATTTTACTTGATTTATCAATATCATTTGAAAAATTTAATCACTCTGCTCTCATAGAATAATTTTATTCACTTAATTATCTACCAGGAACACTCCTATTAAATATAGGAAAAGATAAGAATAACTGGTATCATTACTGTTAATGAATATTGTGCTGCTAATCCTTGTCAGTGTAATATAAGGTAAAGAAAAAAGAGTTATGAATATTGGAAACAGGGCAACAAACCCTTATACTTCAAGATAATATGATTGTTTACATAAAGTCTAAGAGAATCAATTGTGTAATAAAAGAATTGAATGAAATGACTATTTTATATAATGTACCAGCAAAACTTAATTAAAAATTAAATAGAAAAAAATCATTTACAAATACATACATACAAGCATTAAAATATAGCAAATATACTCATGCCTTTGAGACAGGGAAGAATACTCGCACAGAACATAAAATGTAAGACCATCTTACCAGTTTCTCTAGTTGCAGAGACAGAGTCCCCTCCAGCTGGTATGAGCAGGAGAGGACTTAGTCTGGAATATTAGAGAAATTACAGGCTCTTTAAATGGTGCAGGGGATCAGCTCCAGGGTGAATATGCAGGAACAGTTCTAGTGGCCATATAGAGGTAGTGCGACTGGTAAATTCATTAAGAAAAAGGAGAGTGAGTGGAAACACGCACCTCGAAGCAAGTGTTAAACAGTGTTAACCTTTACAAAGCACTTTAATACAAAATAAAAGTAAGCTGAGTATACAGTGGTCTCTCTTATTCATGAGGAACATGGTCCAGGATTTCCAGTGGAAGCCGGAAACCAATGTCAATACCAAACCCAGCTGCTGTTAATCAGAACATATTTCTGTTCATGTCCTTCTTTCATAAGTTTAATGCCTTTTCCATCTAAACTAACCAGTTAACATACAATGTGGCCGTAACTTTTGTAGTTTCAGTGGGCCAGCAGAACTAGCAAGAACTTTTTTCTTCCTCATAATTTCTCAGGTAGAAGATTCTTTCTCACTGTAGATCTTAGTAATCTCAGCATACTGTTTTAAAATTTCTTTATTAAACTGAGACCCTTTACCCTTTTACTTAAAGGAAGCACTTTACAGCTTCTCTTTGGCATATTTGAATTGCCACATCACTCCTCTTGTGCTCTTGGGCCTCTGATAGTAAAACAAAGGTTACTGGAACTCAAACACTGTGACACCATAATAGCAGGACAGTCAATCTGATAACTACACAGCTACTAAGTGACTCATGGCAGAGGGTGTAGAATTTAACAGTGTGAACCAGCTGGACAAAGGGAGGATTCACATCCTGGGCTGGAGGGAGCAAGATGGCATGAAATTTAGAACTTATAAATTATGCATTCTCTTTTAATAGTTAAGGACCCTAGTGGACCATGGATGGGTAACTGAAACCATGACAAATGGAAACCATGTCTAAGAGGGACTACAATAATTCTAAGATATTAATTTTTTTTGTTTTTTCAGTTTTTGGCCAGGGCTGGGTTTGAACTCGCCACCTCCAGCATATGGGGCTGGCACCCTACCCTTTTGAGCCACAGGTGCTGCTCTAAGATAATTTTTTAACGTGCACTTTGGGTCAGGAGTTGTTGGGGGGGGGGACAATAACTTATAAGAAAATAGCTACCAGGAAGAGGGGTAAAGAGGAGAGTGCTGCTGCTTACCACTTGTTCAGGAAGTTCCATAATCCCATCTGTGTGCTGGTGTGAGTTTGGGGAGAAGGGTATGGAGTAGGGTGCTGGTGTCTCAGACTTTTGGCACTGTCAGGTTTTGTCATTATCCTAAAGTGTTAAGAAAATGCTTCCTACAAAGAAGTTTTCGAGTTCTAAATACAAGTATATAATATTTAGGGAATTTTAAAACTTCAGAATGATGTGACTTATAAGGAAATTTGAACAGGCAAAAATACCTCTAAAAATACAGTAATTTGGTTAATTGCAATTAATGACAAAAATTCAAATGGATATTCAGTGAATTCTGAATTTAGGATATAGAGAAATGAGATGGTCATTATAAAGTTAACAGATTGAGGAATTTAGTACCAAGCATTGTTCAAATAAAATAGTTTTCTTATTTATTATAACCATAGTATCATCCACTTCAATTTTGGCCGGATCACAACATAAGTTCTGTGGTTCACAGGAGCAAAATCTCACTTGCGTTTTGATTTTTGCTTTTCTATGATTTAGATACAGACCAATGTTAGCAAATTGGAAATTCTCAGGAAATTCTTGTCCATATGTATTTTAGGCCTGTCTTACTTAGTTTTCTAACGAAAGAAAAAACAAGGCGATTAGTATTTTATGAATATCTAAAATAAATATCTTAAGGAGAATATTTATTTTGTTGTTTCTTCTGGATTTAAGGAATTTTGTCTTTTAGTATGATGAATGCTGGTGAAGTTTCTGTTTTGTTTTGTTTGAGTTACTCATGCAGTAAAACCAGACTGTGGAGCTGTTTAACTATGTTATTAACTATTTTGCGGTGACAGTCTTTAATATAGTTCATTGAAATCAGGCAACAATGTCATGTAGATTTGTAAATCCTGTGTAACTCGCTGAACTTTAAGGAAAAAGAAAACAGTAAAAATGATTGGATTTTTAGAAAGGAATATAAAAATGTCATCAATTTTATAACTTCTGACATAAAATTATAAGGATTTCTTTTTAGGAGACAATGCACTATTTTTCTGGGTTTAAACTGCTTCAGTGAGCTAGTTAGTGCATTTAAAAGGTTTATTTTAAAGCATGTTATTGTTCCAGTTTAATTAACAGCATCACATTTATATTTGCCTCTCTTTTCCCCATGAACATTTAATGGATTGGACATTGAGGTAGATTTCACAGATCATCGTTTCTAATTTAACAGAAAGTCCTTGAAATGGTGAACACAAGCCCATTTCTCTGAGAGGAAATAATCTTTAGAGAAAATGTTGGACTTCCCCAAAGTCACATTGGTATTTGTTGAGACAGCATCAGAATAAAAACCTCAACAAGTTTGACACCAGATCAATGCCTATTTCAGTGCTGGGCACCACTTTGCATATTCAGTAACATCTGAGCCTTCTACCATTAACTCCACTGTTACTTCCTTCTCAGACACACTGAGTCTTCAGGGGTCTCTTTCCTCTTGCTGTGGCTCTCAGGGGATATGGCTACTTATCTTCCCTGAAGAGGGTTACCACCTGAGACATTGGGATTCTTCTCCTCCCCTGACTGACCCATACAGTTCCATCCTTCTTCCTTTCTCATTGCCCCAAACATAAAATTACTTTCTTTCATCACATTTGTTGCCAAATGCCATGTTTTATTATTTCCTTATTTTAAGTACCATGAAGAAAATACAGTTGGTAGCACACAACATGGAAACAATCAAAGCTTCCAATTTAATAGTCTCTCTAGATGGATAGTTTCTGAGGTAGTATCTGCTTCATTTCTGAGAACATAGAGAGTAGATTTAAAAAATTCAGCCACAGAGAGAAAGACGTGCATAAAGATGTGGCCACACAATTTTGCATATAGCAGGACAAAAGGACAAATTGTCATGTAGCCTTGTAAGAAAGATATTTTTAAGTCAGAGGGCTGTAGTACTATTATTATACATCAGAACTTGACCCTACTTTACTTAATCTGTATATAACTGTCCCTAAAGGTATTCTCTAACATGCGATTAATACACACTATGGTATAATTTGCTAAACAGGCTTAATCCTATTCTTTCTTTTCTTCCAAAAAACTGTTACCAATGCATGTTTATTTTTGATGAATTATAAAGGCCATAGAGGGAATCCTTATACAGGTCTCTAGTTCTGCATTGCTCAAGAAATTACTTCTGAATTCTGGGTGTTGCAATTTTTGCTTTTTAAAATGATGTCATTTGGTCTTATCTATATTAAGAATTTCTTAACAAAAAAAATCATTCAGAAAATTAACAAAACAAAATGTTGATTTTTTTCTTTTTTTTGGCAGTTTTTGGCTGGGGCTGGGTTTGAACCTGTCACCTCTGGCATATGGGTCTGGTGCCCTACTCCTTTGAGCTACAGGCACCACCCCAAAATGTTGATTTTTTTTTAAAGAAAAATAAATAAAACCAATAAATCTTTGGCCAGATTAACTAGAAACAGAAAAGTAAAATCTCTAATAACCTTAATGAGAAATGATAAAGGGGAAATAACAACAGATTCCACAGAGATACAAGAGATCATCTCTGACTATGACAAGAAACTCTATGCCCAGAAATTTGACAATGTGGAGGAATGGATCAATACTTGGAATCACACCCTCTATATAGATGTAATTAAGAAAAAATAGATCTCTTGAAAAGATTGATTTCAAGAACTGAGATCAAAGAAGCAATAAAAATCCCCCCCACCAAATGCCCTGGTCCAGATGACCTCAGAACAAAATTTTATCAAACCTTCCAAGAAGATCTTATACCTATACTGCAGAAATTATTCTAAAAAATTGAGAAGGAAACAATTTTCCCTAACATGTTCTATGAAGCAAACATTACTCTGATACCAAAACTAGGAAAAGACCCAACTAAAAAGGAGAATTTGAGACCAATTTAATGAATATAGGTGCAAAAATTCTCAATAAAATCTTAGACAATAGATTACAGCTACACATTAAAAAAATCATTAATCACGATCCTGTAGGTTTCATTCCAGGGATGCCAGGCTAGTTTAACATACACAATTTCATAAATATAATTCACCATATTAACAGAAGCAAAAACAAAGACCATATGACCTTCTCAACAGATGTAGAGAAAGCATTCAATAAAATTCAGCATCCTTTCTTAATTAGAACACTTAAGAATATAGGCATAGATGGTACATTTCTTAATCTGATTGAAGCCATCTATGATAAACCCACATCTAATATTAGCCTGAATTGAGTAAAACTGAAAGCTTTTCCACGTAGAATTGGAGCCAGACAAGGCAAGGGTGTCCTCTATCGCCACTACTATTTAACAAGGTGCTGGAAATTCTAGCCAATACAATCAGACAGGACAAGGAAATAAAGGGGATCCAAATGGGGGCAGAGGAGGTTAAACTCTCACTCTTTGCCAATGATATGATCTTATACCTAAAGAACCCCAAAGATTCAACCAAAAGACTCCTGGAAGTGATCAGAAAATCCAGTGATGTCTCAGGGTATAAAATCAATGTCCACAAACAGATAGCCTTTGTGTATGCCAATAACAGCCCAGATGAGAAGTTAATCAGGGACACAATTCCCTTAACAGTAGCTTCAAAAAGGAAAGAAAGAAAGAAAGAAATACCTATGAATATACATAACAAAAGAGGTGAAGGACCTCTACATGAAAATTATAAAATCCTAAGAAAAGAAATAGCAGAGGATATTAACAAATCGAAGAACATACCATGCTCATGGCTGGGAAGAATCAACATTGTTAAAATGTCTATACATCCCAAAACAATCTACCAATTCAATGCCATCCCTATTAAAATATCAACATTGTACTTTCAAGACTTGGAAAAAAGGATTCTGCATTTTGTATGGAACCAGAAAAGAATCCGTATAGCTAAGGCAGTTCTTAGTAATAAAAACAGAGCTGGGGGCATCAGCATACCAAATTTTAGGCTGTACTAAAAAGCCATAGTGGTCAAGACAGCATGGTACTGGCACAAAATAGGGACATAGATATTTGGAATCTAATAGAAAACCAGGAAATGAAACTAACATCTTACAACCACCTAATCTTCAATAAACCAAACAAGAACATACCTTGGTGGAAAGACTCACTATTCAATAAATGGTGCTGGGAGAACTGATAACTACATGTAAAAGACTGAAACTGGACCTGTATCTCTCAACATTTACAAAAATTGATTCAAGATGGATAAAATATTTAAATCTAAAGCGTGAAACAACAAAAATCCTTGAATAATGTGTGGGGAAAACACATGAAAATATCGGCCTGGGGAATGATTTTATGAAGAAGACTTCCATTGCAATTGCAACTATAACAAAAATGAACAAATGGGACTTAATTATACTGAAAAGCTTCTGTACAGCTAAGGAGACAGCAACCAAAGTAAATAGGCAACCTTCAGAATGGGAAAATATACTTGTATAGTATGAATTAGAGAAAAACTTGATGACTAGGATCTATAGAGAACTCAAATTAATCAACCAAAAAGACACATGCAGCCCGCCTAGGACATTTATCTGGCCCACTGGGTGTTTTTGCCACTGCTGCCTGTCCTGCTTAGCAGCTAACTCATCCTGGGGCCTGCAGTCTGGCCCTCCAATGGTCTGAGGGACAGTGAACTGGCCCCCCGTTTAAAAAGTTTGAGGACTCCTGGTCTAAAGAGTGTGTATTGTGCCTTTTGTAGAATGTATTCCTCGAATATTGAAATAAGTCTGCCAAACAGATTATAGATGGGATGGGCTGTTGATATAAAACCATGCAGGTTTGATAGCATCGAGCTGTGGGAGCAAGGAAAACACTTCCCCTTTGTGGCCTGTGGGCCGTAGTTTGAGGATGCCTGCTTTAGACCATTCAATATGATAGATGTCTGATAAATACTTCTTAAAGATACTACATGTTATAGGAAAGGTGAGGATTTTTAAATTGCAGTGCCCTTGTCTATCCTGTGTCTCAGCTGATGTTTAATGAAGTTCACAGCATCTATATTTCAGTGCTGGAGAAAAATGCTGCTTTTCTCACTAAGAAAGGTGAAAATGTATTACCCTGGCAAATTCAGAGAGGTCTTATCCCAAAATAACACAACAACCATCCAGTGGACAGAGGACTCAGGCTGGATGGAGAGCTGCAGCATAATTTGACATTGTCACTGCCAACTCATGTTTTCAGAGATAGTGATGCAGTCAGAAAAAAATCAGTTGTTTTTTTCTTTTTCCCAATTCTACAGCATGTCATGGTGCTTTTATATTGTATTTAAGTGTCTGCTTAAGCAATAACTTGAATAAAAGTGACCCTAATTCAAGAAATTCTTTATTTTTTTCATTTATTATTATTATTATTTTTTATTGTTTGGGATTCATTGAGGGTACAAAGAATTAGATTACACTGATTGCATTTGTTAAAGTCCTCTTATGATTGTGTCCCACCCCCAAAAGATGTGCCATACACCGTGACCCCTAATCCTCCTTTCCTCCCCTCTCCCCACTTGCTCATTCCCCTACCCCCCACTATGTTTTAGGTCATGTACTTCCTTCATATTAGAATTGAATATATTGGATTCTTGCTTCTCCATTCTCATGATGCTTTACTAAGAAGAACGTGTCTCCATCTTTTTTAATGAGTGAATAGTACCCCATGGGATACATATACCACAGTTTGTTAATCCATTCCTGGATTGGTGGACATTTAGGTTGTTTCTACAGTTTGGCGATTGTAAATCGAGCTGCAGTAAACAGTCTAGTGCAAATATCCTTATGATAAAATGATTATTTTTCTTCTGGGTAGATGCCCAGCAATGAGATTGCAGGATCAAATGGGAGGTTGAGCTTGAGTTCCTTGAGGATTCTCCATACTTCCTTCCAAAAAGGTCATATTAGTTTGCAGTCCCACCACCAGTATAAAAGTATTCCCTTCTTTCCACATCCATGCCAGCATCTGCAGCTTTGAAAGTTTGTGATGTGGGCCATTCTCACTGGGGTTGAGTGATATCTCAGGGCAGTTTTGATTTGCATTTCTCTGATGATAAGGGAGAATGAGCAGTTCTTCATATGTTTGTTAGCTGTTCATCTGTCTTCTTCAGTGAAGATTCTATTCATGTCTTCTCTTCACTGGGTGTTTTTGCCACCACTGCCTGTCCTGCTTAGCAGCTAACTCATCCTGGGGCTTACAGTCCGGCCCTCCAACGGTCTGAGGGACAGTGAACTGGCCCCCCATTTAAAAAGTTTGAGGACTCCTGGTCTAAAGAGTGTGTATCGTGCCTTTTGTAGAATGTATTCCTTGAATATTGAAATAAGTGTGCCAAACAGATTATAGACAGGATGGGCTGTGGATATAAAATCATGCAGGTTTGATAGCACTGAGCTGTGGAAGCCAGGGAACACTTCCCCTTTGTTCTAAAAGGTTTGCTGAAAGATAAACACAACACAATACCAATAAATATATTGATGTCTCTATACCAAGAGTAGTTATGCACAAAACCTTTTCTGTCATTAATCTCAAATTTGGAAAAGCCAAAGAGCAATAATCTTTACTGCTTGTTTAACCAAAGCCCACAGAGAGACAGAGGGAAACCAGGAGTCTGCTGGTAAGGGCGCCTAATGACTTTGCCAGCTGGTCAGAGACTAGATTCTCCTCACTGAGGCTTCCAGAAGAGCACAGCAGCTTTGAAGATTCTGCTGCCTATGTCACAATGTTAGGGTGAAGGGAAATGTCTCCATTTTTCCAGAAAGTTTGCTTAAAGGTTAACTTACAATAAGGCAAATTAATAAGAGAAAGAGATTTATTTACTTTCCACATGGAGAGAATCACAGAATCATTATTCCGTTTCCCACTGGGGTCCAGAAGTTTATATACCTTCATTTTAGAAGGCATATATTCATGAAGAATATAGATAATTTTGTTGAGTGGCAATAAATTGTTACTGGGGAGTATGAATAAATACTTGGGAGAATGAATGGATGGAGGGGACAGATTAACTTGTAAATGATCCTCTTTGGAAATTAAATTCACCTGAGAGATAGATATTACCTTTACAATGGGCTGGCTCAGTTCTGGTTGCATTCTTGATCTTTGTTCCTGCAATAGGGTGGACATAAAGTTCGGGTGCACCTTAAATAGTACTGCACACAAACTTTATGTCCACCCTGAATAGTGAGATAATAGGGAGGGGGAAGGAAAGGCAATTGTTCTTTTTGATGGTTCGGTCTTGTTTCAGGCAGATCAAGGGAAAGCACCTTACAATGCCTGTTGATCTCTAAGGGCCTTTAATTCAAAGTACTCTTTGTACTAAGAAGTCATATTTTGGGATAAAATTTCCTGAGCACCTTCAGAGCCCTGTATCAAGGTGGGTTCATGTGTCCAGAATGCAGAATACAGAGATTTCCTAAAGCATTACATGATAAAGGTGATCTTAATAAATAACTCAAAGCAAACTGGACCTCATTGAATTAATGCAGTATTCAAATTATTTCTGGTTTTGCAAGTTAATGGAATTGCACTTCTGAATACAAATATTAAAAGTTGATTATTTAAGAACTTTAGCTCACAGCAACCAAAATAGCAAATATATTTTTTGGGTAGTAGGGTGGAAAATTCACATATTGGTTGTGTGCAAACATCCACAGGTTTAATACAATATTTTCCTGACTGCTTTTAGAAAAACAAAATAAAACTTCAGAAAACGGTAGTCAAAAACTTTGGGGTAGGATTAAAAATGTTACATTTTGCTTTTGTAACAGGATATATAGTGGGATTCAGTGTCTATAGTTAAGTTAAAGCCGAAATGTCTGAGGTGTTAAGTACTCATAGTTTAAAGAGAACTACTCCAAGTAGGAAATTATCAACACTTCCCCCAGAATTAGTAATAAATGGTAAAACCAACCCTTCTGCATCATCCCCCACTCCCTTTTTATGAAATGACTAGGTTGGAGAGACAGGAATAATTATGAATGCAGTGATGGGGTTACATACATCTTTTTCCCCTCCCTTGGAGAGAAATGGAGATGTTTGTCTTCCTAAAGCCAATCTGGGAGAAAGGGGAGCTCTAAGAAAATCACTCAGGAAGAATGGAGGTTTCTATGAGAATTCTCCATACAGGCTGTATTAGTTTGCAATCCCACCAGCAATGTAAGAGTGCTCCCTTCTCTCCATATCCTTGCCAGCATCTGCAGCTTAGGGACTTTCAAAGAGCTAAAAGTAGACCCTCCCTTGATCCTGCAACTCCATTACTAGGTATCTACCCAGAAGAAAAAAATCATTTTACTGTAAATGCACTAAATGTACATTTGCACTGGATGGTCATCACAACTCCATTTATAGTCACCAAGATGTGAAATCAACCCAACTACCCATCAACACATGAATAGATTAATAAACTGTGGGACATGGATACCATGGAATACTACTCAGCCATAAAATGATGGAGACTTTATATCATTTGTATTTATTTGGATGGAGTTGAAGAACATTCTTTTTATTAGAGTATCACAAAAATGGAAAAGCAAGTATCCAATGTACTCAATACTATTATGAGAGCAATAGATAAAAACTACACACCTGTATGAGAAAAAAACATAATTAAATTCAAGTGGCAGGGAGGAGAGAGGAGAGAAAGGGAAGGCGTAGGGAAGGGGATTGGTAAGTTCTTACCTAATGAGCACAATGGAAGCCACACTCCCCCCTCATCCTGGGTGAAGGGCTAAAATACTAGTTGAACTTTACCTAACAAAAACAAATAATGTAATCTAATCACTTGTACCCTCATATTAATCTAAAAAAAAAAAAAAGAATTGAGGTTTCTACCAGAAGGAGAGTCTGGCTGGCATTGTGAATCCTTATTAGATGCTTGCTCAGCTACTGACGTGCTGGTTTGCCTCTTGGCCTATGTCAACCAAGGAGAGCACAATGAGAGATTGTTGGCAGGATGGAGAGAGCCTGTTTCCACCATCTGGTGTTGCAAAGATGAGATCAAGCATACATCATGGAAGGTGAGCAGACTTTGTCCTGCTTGCCCACCCTATATAGCTTCTTTGCTGGGCTGGGAGACCCCAACAGGAAGAGAGCAGATGTGCTGCCAGGGGAGGGAGTAGAGATTAGAAAATGAGGTTGACCTGGAGCTCAATCTACCATAGCAAAGAACTGTACTGTAAGGAAACTCTTTAAGGCCATGCAGCCCCCACAAAAGAGTCAGAATTTGAATGGATCACAGGGCAACAATGTCCAGCCAAATAGCAGAGAAAGCCAAAGCAGAGAAGGTTAGAATAGCAGCCAGTTAAATGAAGGGAGTTTTGTTTCTTTCCTTGTCCCTTTTCTCTACCCTCAACATACTGGAGGAGTTAGGCCTTTAAGAGAAAGGATGATAAAGGGAGGATACATACACCCAGACTTTTCTTTACCCCGACTTTTAGCAGTCTAGGTCTGCTCTCATGCTTGAGGAGGATGAGATTTAGATTGAGTTTATGATACAAACTTTACATTGGACTGAATTTTAATAGCCAAAAGTTTCTAGAAAGCTATGGAACCTATCAAAAATGGCATTAAGGGATGGAAAAAGATTTGACAAAGCATTATTAAAAGCAGTGATTGAAAGATTATATCATGTGTATATTCCAGCTGTAAGAAATGATAGTGATATTCACTTTGAGAAACATTTTTCATTTGTTTGGCAAATAGAGTGAAGAAATAGCATGGGAGAAAGGAACATTGAGAGGCCACCACTACTTTATTTCAGCTTCTGGAAAAAGTAAGATTTTAATGACTTTGGGTACTTACTTACAATCAACATGAAGGGTATCTTTGTGGCTGTGGTTTCTATGAGAAGGTGTTAGACATCTATGTAGGAACATTAAGAAAAATCTCACATAATATGAAAAGCACCTTGATTTCTCTTCATCAAGTGAGTTGTCAGTTACCTGAGTACAAGAGTGAATTGATGTGACTGTTTATGCAAATGGAGAGATGACAGGTTTACATAATGATTACAGAGTAGTGATGAAGTATGCAGCCTTTCTGAGAAATGGGAGCTGCCCAGAGAACCCCAGACACCTGTTTTCAAGCAATGCTATTTTACATTATTATTTAAGCAGTGCCTACTTTATGGTAAAAGTACAGCTGTTTCCCTTATTTAAGATATTTTTGAGCATTTCCTTCCACAGCATCACATTACACTATTAAATCATGCTGAAGTTTTCTTTTCTGGATATTACCATCATCTTATAAGAAACTTGATGAAATACAGACCTCATCCCAATCTATGAATATAAAAAACAGGACTTGAAAAACTTCCAAACCAAATAAATAATTTCTTTTCACCCTCATCCCCCAGGATATCCCCAATAAAAATCCAGGATAAAAACTATATATTTAAGACAATCTATGTGTCCTGCTATGGCAAAAGCTAATAATAAGCTAATCAAAACAAACTTTTTTTTCATTATGGAAAAAATGTTTAAAATTATTAAAGGCAAATTAGTTCAACACAATCATGATTTTAATTCTTATTTACCAATATGTTTTGTTTTTGCCTATTATAACTTAATGAACTGAAAAGAATTATTTTTAAAGACGTGCCACTTCAAATGAATATACTGCATCGAGTTTTAGATCTGTTTTGCTTTGTTTTGTTTTTGTTTTTTGAGACAGAGTCTCTGTGTAGCCCTGGGTAGAGTTCCATCGTGTCATCATAGTTCACAGCAACCTCAAACTCTTGAACTCAAGTGATCCTCTTGCCTCTGCCTCCTGAGTAGCTGGGACTACAGGTGTCTACAACTATGCCTGGCTAGTTTTTTTTTTTTTTTAATATTTTTAGTAGAGATAGGGTCTTTCTCTTTCTCAGTCTGGTCTCAAACTCCTGAGTTTAAGCAGTCTACCTGCGTGGGTGTCCCAGAGTGCTCGGATTATAGGCGTGAACCACTGTGCCTGGCCTGATATTAGATCTTAATAGCTACTCACCATTTTTTTGACTTAAGAAATGTTACTGAACACCTTCTCTTTTCTCATTTGTAAAATGGAGATAACAGTAAGAATCTCAGCTGGTTGTGTGAGTACTGAACAATAATGGCTATGAAATGGTTAGGTGTCTAGCACAGAGTGAACGTGATATGCTAATTGCTATTATGTCTTTGTGAACATGGACGTACAAGTTTGAACATAAATGCGCACTGAAACAAAAAGGTTAACTTAAGAAGTTTTGAGGGAAGATTGGAAACCCATGACAGAGAAGGAACCAAAAGTGCGTCATTATCAGTGTATCTCATCTCGACTGCAGCTTCCTGTTAGGAGGCATGTTTTGGTTGACTGCATCTGGGCAGTGGGTGAATGCCTTCTTCTGTCCACATTCTCCTCCTAGGATGGAGGTGCTACCTTGCATCCTGGGAATTTGGGAGCCATCCTCCAGTTGCCCTTGTCCCAGCTCAAAAGGTGGTAATTCCACGTAAGGAGTTAAAGAATTCCTTTAACGCAAGCTGAGAAGACCTACTGGGAATCTTGGGGAGAAATTTGCACACACCTTATGCTAAAGAAAGGTATTCTTTCTTTTTCTGTCTATTTCCGGATAATGAATATGATAACTGGTATTTTACTAGCACAAGAGTAAAGCCAAGAATAAGGAGGGAAGAGTGGGGAAACAGAATCTAAGTCTTTGATGAGAAAGTCCAGCAAAGTAGGAAATCCAGAGGTCCAATTGGGTCTTATCCTGGGGTCCATTGAGCCTCCAGACTTCCTGATAAGAAAGACAACTTTTTAAAACATTTAAGCCAATTTAAAACTCAGTTTCTATTACTCAGCCCAAAGCATTGTTATTGAAACTATAAACTCGAATATAGTTATTTTAACATCAAAGTTTATAAACTATGCAATATAATTTACTATGGTTTTAGGAAACTCTTTTCAGTTTCAGCTCATAACTTTTTATTTATTTTTGACTTTTTTCCCTTGATCTAGTCTCCTTTTACTATTCGCTAAAGGAATCATTACGATTCTTTCTCACTTGTGTTTCCTTACTGTTTCTTAGGGATTTTATTTTTCCTTTTAGCAAATATTTTGTCTTCTGACTTTAACTTCTATTCGCTACATCTTTGCCTTTTGCCCACTTTTGGATTTTCAGCCTTGGGAAAGACTACTAAATTTTCTTATTAAAATACACATCTTGTTTTTTTCCTTTAGAATGTTTACATTTACTCAGTTCTCTATGTCTTGGGAAATATGATAGATGATAGTATTGATGTGTTTTTTAAGTTAAGCTTCTAGCCCCATAGGATACTGTTTTTGGAAATGGACAAAGAACAAAGATGCTGAATTCTTTTAAACTGCAGATTCAGGAATGAAGGTGATGTTTTGAGTGTTAATGCTAACTTATAGATGAGTTGTCTATCATTGCCATGTAGACTTGTAGTCAGAAAAACCTCCAGGATGGTACAGGGAAGATGTTAGAGGTAAAGGTGAGGAAGAAGTAAAGGGATTAAACACACTTATATTCTTCACTGTGCTTCAGAAATATGAGAACAAAAGGGCCCTGCCCATACCTGTCCCACCTGATTTCCCAGCTGGCAGCCTCACATAAAGTGAAGGGAAAAGTCAAGGAAAGAACAAAGTCTGCACTCATCCCTATATTTATGAAGATCTTCAGCAGAAAAAAAGAGGAAAGCTAAGTCTTTCCTGTGCTCATGGGAAAGGCGTAATGGAGTAGAACAGTATGGAAAATTCAAACAATGTGAGGAGGCAGAGGGTCTGTGAGAGGATGGCACATGAGGCCATGTCAAGACTCGGGATCTTGGAGGCCCTGGAGACGGTGAGGATAGAGGTCAAAGACACCTGAGAACTATTGTGGCATAATTATATTCAGTCCTACAGGTAAGCATCGGCCCCAGGTAAAAGGAGACAAGAATATGATTATGGTTTAAATGGAAGTTATTGAAGATTACTCATTTGGACTGAGTTTATGAGAAACTGACAAGGTTATGTTTTTACATTTTGTAGCTTGGAGCCTCAGAACAAAAAATCAGTTAAAGAAAAATAAAGTAAGCTGCATTTTTGCACACATGAGCTTTGTGAAATACTGTAACTTTCTAGACTTCAAATGCATGTTCATCGCACACTTACTTTATACATTCAGTCCCCTGGAGGCATTTCCTCACTCTTCTTTTCCTCAGAAATCCAACACCTTTCTGAATGCTGTTCCTATCCCTCTTTTACAATATCTTGGGGCTATTGTCTCCATCTTTGCTGCCAAATTAATTATATAAATTCCAGTTATTTATCACTTGGATTATCATAACATCTTTCTGTGTTCCTGCCTTATTTTGCCCTTATTTCAGTAAGTTTTATGATCCTATAACTTTTACTTATAGTATCATGTCCTATCTTAATTAATTTTTTGATTAGACCCCTCTAACTTTCCATGTCATGCTATCCTAGGAAGTGTCATTTGGAGACCAGATATTACACTTTAGTATAATTTATTTATGAATTAACATTCAATCTTCTAATTACTAAAGCATTCATATCTTTTGGAAGCTATTTGGCACAATTATGAAGTCAATTTCTTAAATCTTGATATTTGCTTGGAATTATGTCCATGGAGAAATCCCTCAGGTTTATCTGTTGAGACTTGCAGAACACAGAAAACTGAACTAATACACATTAATACAAAAAATTCTAGATAAAATAGTTCAATAATTTAAAACAACATTTTCAATGAAAGAAAAGGTAATCTGCAAGTATCAGAAACTAAGAAAAATAAAAGGCAGAGTTTTAAATGGTAGGTAGACCAAGGAAAGCTCACAAAAATTTTGGGCTTGATATAGGCTCTAATGGGATGAGAAATTAGCACCCACATAAGGGTAAGGACAATGTTCTTGGATCCACATAAGCAGGGGAACCAGTACTGAGTCTCCAGTATAAAAAAATAGTACTTTAAAGTAGTGTTGCAATGGCAAAGATGGGACTAGAAATACTACACATATAAGTCTTGGGAAGAAGCCTGAAAGTTTGCTTTGTTTGAGACTCTAAGTGGGAAAAAAGATACTAGTGAGAAACCTCAACCTTGGTTAGTGTGCAATAGACTCAAAAAGCAAATGGAAACATGTTGGTGAAGATGTGGCTTAACCTAAAGAATCGACTGTATAAAATGACAAAAGTTTGGAGAGGTTAAAAATAAGCTAAATCTCAAATATTAAATTACCAGATTAAAAAGGTGAAAGGACAAGAGTTTAAAATAAAGTGTTTTATGGTTCTTTTATGTTATGGTTATAAAGATATAGATTTTTTTCTTATTCATTTTTTGTTGTTTTGTAATTTTTTAAATTAAATTATAGCTGTGTACATTAATGCAGTCATGGGGTACAATGTGTTGGTTTTATATACAATTTGAAATATTTTCTTTTTGCTTTTATTAAATCATAGCAGTGTACATTAATACTATCATGGGGTACAGTGTACTGTTTCTGTATACAATTTGAAATACTTTCCTCCAACTGGTTAATATAGCCTTCATGTCTTTTTCTTAGTTATTGTGTTAAGACATTTACATTCTACATTTAGAGAGATTCACATGTACCCTTATAGGATGAACCATAGGTGTGGTCCCACCAATCACCCTCCCTCCACCCACCCTCCTGCCTTCTCTCCCCTCCCTTTCCCCTCTCCCCATATTCCTGGGCTAAAATTGGGTTATAGCTGTCACCCTTGGTAAAGTGCTGTGGTGTCACAGGTCACAGCAACCTCCAACTCTTGGGTTTAAACAATTCTCTTGCCTCAGCCTCCCAAGTAGCTGGGAGTACAGCACCCACCACAAGGTCCAGATATTTTTTTGTTGCAGTTGCCATTATTGTTTTTAGCTGGGCTTAGGCTGGGTTTGAACCCACCACCCTGGGTGTATGTGGCCAGGGCCCTACCCACTGAGCTATGGGAGAAGCCTAGATATTTTTCTCTAATCTAAGTTTTTAGGTTAAGATTTTTCAGGGTAACCACTAATAGAACAGAAAGGGAATATTTAACAAAATAAAATAGAGATGGAAAGGAAAAAATAAAGATTTTTGATAAATCTGATTAACCAAAGTATCATTCCAAAAAAAGAAAAGAATGAAAGCCGAAAATGAAATAGAAATTTAGAAACATAGAAGATGGTACAAATTATTTCAAATGTATGATTGATTAAAGTACATATCAAGCTAAACTCTTTTATTTATTTATTTAGGGACAGAATCTCATTCTGTCACCCTGAGTAGAGGGCTCACAGCAACCTCAAACTCCTGAGCTCAAGTGGTTTACCAGCTTTGGCCTCCCAGAGCTCTAAGATTATAGGTGCCACCACAACAGCTGGCTAAATTTTTTTTTTAGTAGAAATGGGGTCTTGCTCTCGCTAAGGCTGGTATTGAACTCCAGAGCTCAGGCGATCTATCTGTCTTTGCCCCCTAGAGTGCTAGGATTACAGGCATGAGTTACGGTGCTGGTCCTAAACTCTCTTATTTTAAACAGAGATTAGGTTAAAAATTGCCAAAAAATCTAGATATATTCCATTGATAAGAGAACCACTTGAGTTGGTGATGCACAGACAGAAAAATTAAAGTGGTAGAAAAAAAAGATATCCCAAAATATATAAATGAAACTAACTTCAATTTAGTTTCTTAATATTATAAAAGGTAATTTTTAAGCAAAATCATTAGTAATAAAAATGTCATTACTTATTAATAGAGGTAATAATTAAGAAATTATATTAATTTTCAACTTTTAGGTGCCTTACAATATAAATCTCAAATGTATAATATTAACAGAATGTCAGAGAGAAATGAGCAAATTTTATACTCCTAGGGACAGTTTTGACAAAAGTTTATGGAAAATAGAATATTTTGGAAAAATTGTCCAATTAGACAAAACCTCACTAAAACATCTATAGAATGCCTCATACCCAGGGACAAAACATAAATAACAATTTTCCTCACTCTGGACTAAGAAAAAGTCCCCCCAAATCATGACAAATTTAGTATCATAAAACTACATTGACATAATTTAATAACTTTAGGAATAAATAATAAAAAGATATTTCACAGGTAAAATCTAGTTTCCAATAATGGTGTAGTAGCATGTGATAGACTAATTCTTCTACTGATAATAGTTACAAATTATAGACAAAGAATTTTTTATAAGTTTGAAGCTACTGGACGTCTATTAAAACCAGATAAAACTGGAGAAGAATTATCTCCTGAAAGACGGAAACCACAGTAGCTGAGATCCATGTTTGTGTGGATTTTCCAAGGGCATTTCCTGGGCATGTGGCACAAAGTGTATGGAATTTGATCAAAAGGTCATAGTCTTATTGGCTTGAAAAGGCAGAGGATGAGGGCTGCCAGATTGGCTGGAAATTGATGGCAAAATCAAAGAGCAGGGAAGCCCTGAGGGAAAGTCTTAAAATCTATATAAATTCCCTTTTTTACTGCTACCTTCACATATTCAGATGGCCTTTGAATTTCACAGAGTGGTGGTCTCACTAAATAACCCAAGAATAAAACAACAGTGTGGTATAAAGTAAGAATAAAACAACAGTGAAGGTATGAAAAGGATGAAGAGCATTTTCAATAGCTACCTCTCAGAGGGAAACAGAGTTTAGATTTTCAGTCCTACCAGATTATAAGGTTTTAGTAAATACTTCAGACTTTTCACTGAAACCCAAGAAGGACTGGGCTTTAAAAATAAAACTACATTCCAGGACTAAGGGATTTATATTTGAACAAAGACCAAAATCAGTTCACCCATAATTTCTGTTTGCTGGAACAAAATATGACACTCTTCAGAGAAAGATAATACAATGAAAAAGCTCCACAATGAACAAACAATTATTTATGATATATAATCTAAAATAACTAAACTCATGAAACAACAACAGAAGTTATGTATGGTTAAGAGAAAAAGCAGTCACTAGAAACAGATCAATAGGTACGGATGTTAGAATTAGCAGAGTGCCTTTAAAATGACCAGCAGGATACCTATGTAAAAGAATCAATAAAAACGTGAGTATCATGAAGGATGAGATGGGGAATTTCAGGAGAATTTTCAAAGTATAAAAAAAATCAAATAGAACTCTTAGAAGAAAATAGTATAGTGTCTGAAATTCAAAAATTCTTCAGTGGTGTTAATAGCAGATTGGAAGCAGCAGCAAAATTGTGGACTAAACTTGAGAAATACCTAAACTGAAGCATAAAGAGAAAAAACAACTGAGCCTAAATGACTTGTGGAATATTTTTAGGCAACCGTAATTTGGAGTCTCAGACAGAGAAAAGAATGAAAATGAGGCTGAAAAGTTATGTTTTATATATTTTTAAAATTTGATTAAAAGCCCCAGTAACCTGTAAATCCAGGAAGCTCGGAGAATCCCAAGAATAATAAATACAAATAAAATCACACCTATGGTGAGCATTAGAGTCAAACTTGGAAAAAATGATGAAGAGGGTCTTTGATTGAGGTTTGATATATATATCTCCACACACACACACACATATCAAAACCTATGAAATGGTACACTTTAAATCTCTTTTACTATATGTATATTTCAATTAAAACATTGATGCTCAAGGAGTTTAACATACTAAATTTATACTTTTAGAAATGGTAGAACTGGGATTTGGACCCAAGTGTTGTCAATGTGCTCTGTATATCCATGCAGCTATAATAATTTAGTGTAACTAAGTTAAATAATTTTTTTTTTACTTTGAGATGTCTGAGTATCTTTTATATTTTACATGTCAGAATCTTTAAAGGAATAAACAGAATCAATGTTGCTCCATACAACATTTTTTTGTATGGAGCACATTGAGAGAATAATATTTAAAATTCTGAGGAACATGCTTTTAGAAATGCCCTTCTAAGTAATAGAACTTTCCAGTTGTCTGCTATATTCTAGAAAAAATAGATGAAAATGTGTAATCTTTTTATTGTAGCCATGCCTGAAAAATGTAGTAGACCTTTTTTATTCACTTAAGGGTATTTTTACAGAAATGAAAATATAATTTCAATACTTTTTAGCTCTTCTCTTGGCAGACATTTGAAATGCCCAGTACAGATTGAAGATATATTTGGCCATTGCTTTAAAATTATTTCAATTTCTAATGTTTTTATAAATATATACTGCTTTATAAAGGAATTATATTTAAGAATAATGATTATATTTGCACTGACAAACACACGTACATTATTACATACAGGGCACCTCAAGTACATTTTGGAAGGAGATAATTTTTTACCTAAAATAAATGTTAATCATGGACCAATTTTTCTATGTAATTTTTTTCTCTCACTCCAAAAGTCAATTAGTAGCTAATGCGGGTAATCTTAAGCTGCTACCTTTCATACAATGTGTGTGGTTTTTATCTGCCCCTGGGATATACATATAGTTAATTACATGAAATGAAGTTACCAAGTTCTCATGGATCAGATTACTTAGTGGAGTTTCTTTCTTGGGTTGGACTAGACTGCTGTTTTTCTTTGTAAAGAAATGCAGAACTTCCATTTCATAGGCCCTGGATCTGTCATTTGATTAAAGTGAATTCTTTCAGGGGTGTTAATTATGATCATGTAATAAAAGAGTGTGTGGGTTCTTTGGGAGTGGCCTCTATTTTTACAACATTGAGAAAAACCAAACATGTCTAGATACATTTATATAAATGATATATCAAATAGATTGAAGTAATTCATTTTCAGTGTAATCCAAGAAAATGAACAAATCAGTATAGAATATAGCCAGCTTTTTTGTTTAAACCAAGAAGCTTAATTGTCCTCAGAAAAGATGCCAGGACATTTTTCACTAGTAAAGAATGAGAAGAAAGTTTACCCAGATATCAAAATTCAAGCTGTGATGAAGAGAAATGACGTTGCCATATAGTGAGTCACAATTTCCAAATGAGTTTCTTTGAAAGTGTGGCTTACAACCACATTGTATGGTATGTCTGAAATATTTCTGCTTTAAGAATAGCACCTATTTTGAAAGAATTTATCCATGACTAAATTTATGTAACAAATTTAATCCAATGTCCTAATAAAGTTGTGGGGAAAGATGCCAGGACTGAAATAATCAGATTCAAGGACACAAGACTAAAATTGAGAAAATAGAAATGAGAATTTTGTGATTTTATTCTTGTAAAATTAAAGAATTAATGAATGATCGAAATAACATATGTAATAAACTGAATAAAGCTGGTTTTCTGTTTCTTGCCAGGATGTAGTTAAGATTATAGGGGCTAATGCACTGATCCAAAAATTAGCAGTATGACTTTAGACTTTTAATCCTCTCTTGAATGAATAATATAAAGATGTATCATAGGACACTTACATTTCTTTAAACTTTTCAAGAGAGAAAATTATTTATACTCAAATTGCATAAAATCAAAATGTTTATCAAGATTTATGGAATCAGGCTGGGGGTGGTGGCTCATACCTGTAATCTCAGCACCCTGGGAGCCCGAGGTGAAAGGATTGCTTGAGCTCAGGAGTTTGAGACCAGCCTAAGCAAGAGGGAACTCTTTCTTTAATAAAAGTAGAAAAAAAACACTAGCTGGGTATAGTGGCAGGAGCCTGTAGTCCCCACTACTTGGGAGGCTGAGGCAAGGGGATCTCTTGAGCCCAAGAGTTTGAGATTTCTGTGAGCTATGATGCCACACTACTTTAACCAGGGCTACAGAGTGAGACTCTGTCTCAAAAACAAAAAAGACTTATGGAATCATTTCATGGGATTTAGGTAAGAGTCACTAGGGCTTTCTTTAAATGAGATTTTAAAAATGCATTAGTTAGTGTTTTAAAATTTTAATTGAGTGTGTCTTTGAGATAGTGTTATAATTTAACAACATAAAAAACCAGAATATCCAATCTTGGGACACTTTTTATTTACTAAAATATGCATATTTTCAGGGATGAGGCCCAGTTCTATAAAAATTGTGACTAAGACATTATGTAAGCATTTGTACCTTTCTGATAGTCTTCCTAAGTCAACAAGGGGTCCTTTCTTACAAGCAGAGATATTTTCTTTTGCCTTGAGATTTCATACCATTTTAATATGTGTTCTAACATGTCTCCTTCCAAAATGTACTTGAAGTGCCCTGTATGTACTAACGTGTGTATGTTTGTGTGCATATCAACCAAAGTCCTCGGCATCTCTTATTTCTCCCTTCAGTAAATCCTCTATTAGAAAACTTCTTGAAAATGTTGTCTACATGTGCTGCCTCTATTTTTTCATGGTGAATTGACTCTTCCTATCTCCCTATCAACTCTACCTTACGTGGCTCTTGCTCCATTTATCTCTAAGTCACAAAACCCAAAGTTTAATTTATGTCAACATTCTATATTACTAGCCATTCCACATCTCAGCAAATCCTCCTTTGTCAAATTATTCATTTCTGGATTTGAAATGTCATAAAGTTATGTGTCACTTAGGGACAGGGATACATTCTGAGAAATGTGTCGTTAGATGTAGATGATTTCATCACTTGTTAAGATGATAGAGTGTACTTACCCAATCCTAGATGGTAGAGTCTGTGACATACTGAGGCTATGTGGGTATGACCTTTTTTTTGCTCCTAGGCTACAGACCTCTATAGCTTGCTAATGTATAGAATATGGTAGGCATTTTAAAGTAATGGTAAGCATTTGTGTACTTAAACATATTTAAACATAGAAAAGTTACAGTGAAAGGTATATATACACATATACCACTGTGATATATAGGCATGGTTTGTCATTGAAATGTCCTTTGCAGCTCATGACTGTAGTTCCCTGGGCTGTAACAGGCCTCTTCTATTTTTTATTGTATGTTCTCATCAAAAATAAACTTGTCCTTATAAAGAGTTTGAATTACTATCCATAAAATTGAATCTCAAATTTGTTTATCTTGTCCAGATCTCTCCTTTGGGCACAAATAAATGACTATTTGACACCTACAATTAGAGACCTTAAAGGCATTTCAAATTCAACAAATCTAAATTGAACTCTAATTCCCTTAGCTCTCCATTCTCCTCTGTCTAGTAAGTAGCCCAATATATCACTTACTTAGACAAACCCTGGGAATTAACCTTGACATGTCTTTCTTCCTTACTGACTATAGTCAATTCTTTTCCGGGCTTCCATCTTCCCAGTATATATTGAATTTGCCTACCTCTCCACTCATTAAAGTCTCTTGTTTAAATATCAACTTAGAACTAATATGGATCATTTGCCCTATCCTGAAGGAGTCTGCATTATCACATTAACATTGCACATTATTGCTAAATAAAAAGGTGATATACATTAATTCTTACTATTATGCAAAAAGACCAATAGTATTTCCTTTGTAGCCATCTTCAGTTCTTCAATTACAGAATCCACTTCTTTAGCATTACAATATTATAAATGCAATTAAAAGTGATGTTAATGATAAGTAAAAGAATAAGAATTATATAAATATTGTGTGGAGATTATTTTTAGTTATGTATTTTTTTTCTGGGATTAATAAAGACCAAAACATACAATTTTACTGTATTATAATTACAAATGTATAAAATTTTAAGTAAACTTGACACATGGAAATACAAATTTGTATATAATTTATGTTAATGTTTAAGTGTTTTCTTTTTAAAGTTAATTAAATTAAGAAATAAAATTGTATATACTTTGTATGTACAGGTTTTGATATATGTATACATTGTTGAATCAAACCAAATCAAGCTATTTAAATATGTATTACCTCACATAACTCACCTTATTTTTTGTGGTAAGAACACTTAGCAATGAAAACAATGCATAATTATTAACTATAGTCACCATGTTGTGCAATAAAGCTCATGAATTTATTTATCCTACCTAACTGAAATTTTGTACCCTTTGATTGACATCACAATCTCTCCCCCTTCCACTTTAGGCTTTATAAACCACTAGTCTACTGTCTATGTTTTGAGATTAACTTTTTGATATTCTACATGTAAGTGAGATCATGTGTTTGTTTCTTGGTGCCTGGGTTATTACATTTAACATAATGTCATCCAGATTGATCTATGTCACAAATGACAGGATTTCTTTGTTTTTTAAAGGCTGATAATATATACATACACACTGTGGAACACTAATACACATATCACATTTCCTTTTTACATTCATTTGTTGGTGGACACCTAGGCTTAGTCTATGTCTTGATTATTGTAAATTATGCTGTAGTCAACATGGGAGTGCACACATCTCTTCAACATATTGATATTTATTACTTTTGGATATAGAGAGATCAATGGATCATATGGTAGTTCTAATTTTAATTATTGGAGGAATCTTTATATTGTTTTCCATAATGGCTGAAATAAGTTACATTCTCACCAACAGTGTGCATGGTTCATTTTTCTTCACTTCCTGTTGAACACTTGTTATTTTTTGTCTTTTTGATGATAGCCATTCTACCAGGTGTGGTGTGCTATCTCATTATGGTTTTGATTTGCATTTCTCTGGCGATTGATGATGTTGAACAGTTTTACCTATGCCTGGGTCACGTGTATGTCTTTTTTATGAGAAAGATCCATTCAGATCCTTTTCCCATTTTAAAATCAGGTTATTTGTGTTTTTACTACAGAGTTCTAGTTCTTTATACATTTTGCAGATGTATAATCCTTTATCAGATATATGGTTTGCAAATGCTTTCTCCCATTCCATAGGTTTCTCTTCACTCTGTTGATTGTTTCGCTATTCAGAAGATTTTTAGTTTGATGTAATTCTATTTGCCTAGTTTAGCTTTTGATTTTGTTGCCTGTGCTTTGAGTTCATATCTAAAAATTCATGGCCCAGACTATTTTCATGGAGCTTTTCTCCTATTTTTTTTCCTAGGACTTTTACCATTTCATTCTTAAATTTAAGTTTTTAATTCATTGAGTTGATTTTTGTATATTTTGTGAGATAATGGTCTGATTTCATTCCTCTGCATGTGGGTAACCAGTTTTCCCAACACTAGTTATTGAAAAGAATGTCCTTCACTCAATAACTAAGAAAATGACATGAAGGTTATGTTAATCAGTTTGATGAGAGTATTTCATTATTTATATGAAAACAGCACACTGTACCCCATGATTGCATTAATATACACAGTTATGCTATAAGAAATAAAAAAAATAAAAGAATGTCCTTTTCCCATTGTGTTTTCCTGGTGCTTCTGCTGAAAATCAATGACCATCAATGCATGGACTTATTTCTGGGAGCTTCATTCTGTTTTATTGGTTTATCCATCTGTTTTTATGCCAGTAGTGTGCTGTTTTACTGAAGTTGTATTGCATATTTTGAAGTCAGATGGTGTGATGCCTACAGATTTATTCTTTTTGCTCAACATGCTTTGGCTACTTAGGGTCTTTTGTCATTTCTTATGAATTTTAGGATTGCTTTTCCTCTTTCTGTGAAAAGTGTAATTAAAATTTCAATAGGATTGCATTGACTCTGTGGATCACTTTGGACAGTATGAACATTATAACAATATTAATTCTTCCAATCTGTGAGCCCTGATATCTTTTCATTTATTTGTGTGTTTTTCAATTTCTTTCACTAATATTTTATGGTTTCAGTGCCTCCTGATTTAATTAAATTTATTTCTAAGTATTTTATATTGGTAGCTATTGTTATGAGATTATTTCCTTGAGTTCTTTTGTTAAATAGATAATTTCTTGTTGTATGAAAATACTGCTAATATTTTTAGGTTGATTTTGTATCCTGAGATTTTACGGAATTTGTGTATTACTTTTAACAGAATTTTTTTGGGTGGAGTCTTTAGGGTCTTCTATATCAGTCATCTGCAAACATGGACTATTTGACTCCTCTCTTTCCAATTTGAATACCTTTTATTTCTTTCTCTTAACTAATAATTTTAGGATTGTGTTGAGTAGAAGTAATGAGAGTGGGCATTTTCGTCTTGCTCCTGATTGATCTTGGAGGCAAAACTTTTAACTTTTCACCATTGAATATGATGTTGGCTGTGGGATGATCGTATGTGGACTTTATTGTGCTGAGATACATTCCTTCTATACCTTTTGTTTGTTGAGAGCTGTTAGCATGAATGAATGTTGAATTATGTTTAAATGCTTTTCTATAGTTATTGAGTTGATTGTGTGGTTTTTAATCCTTCCTTCTGTTTCTTCATGATTCAGGTTATATGTGTCTAGAAATATATCCATTTCTTCCAGGTTATCCAATTTGTTGATGTATAGTTGCTCGTAGAAGCCACATTATATTGACTGCCTGATACTGCATGTAGTGTTTTTAAAAAACTACATACTTAGGAAAACACATCATTGCTTACTTCAAGTGCTTAAAAAATCAAATTGATATCAATGTAAGTAGATAAACAACCTTATACTTCTGTAATGTACAGATGAGAAAGACAAAGATTAGACTTGCTTGCAGTAACTTTCATTACATATGCATGTCATAATCTAGTTAGGACATGCTGGAATTAGGAGCTAAGAAATTAGGGGGAAGAAATACGAGCCTTTTTTGCAACCATGACTCACATATTCATAAACTTATTGTTAAATTTTTGTTCATCCCATAAACAGCAGGGGGCATACTTTCTTTTCTGATCTTTTTTTTTTCCTGGTGGGAGCTGTTCTTGACATCTATTTAATTCTGCAGTGCTGTTTCTCTTTGTCTCTTGCATATATGCAATACACTGTTTTGGAAATTCTTGACTAATTTGATCTCATAAAGGGTGAAATGCAACTATAATTTCATATCCTTGAAAGGTTTGAAAAAATATTAGATAAATGTTACATTTAAAATTCATATAGATAAGACCCAAGTTAGTGGATTTACTACTTAATTTAAAAAACATGAATGAATAAGATATTTAAAGTGACAAAAAGTAGTTGGGATCTTAGGTATTTTTTCGATCAGGCTAGTAGAATACAGCATTTCAAGATATATTAAGAAGATTAATTACAGTGACTTTTGTAGCTGGTTTTATATGTGTAAGGCTCTAAATCTTATAACTTAACATGGTTTGTTAGTAAGCACTCATTCTGAGAGCCTTACAATGCCACTAATTTTGGTTCCTCAACGTATATTTCTTTGTTCCATGTGTTCAACTCTTTTCTCATTATCAGGACTGGCTTCTTGAAGGCAGGGATACAGCATGTTTTGAGATGAGTGGGGTCATAGTGAGAGCTCATCAAATGTTGGAGCTTTTCTACTTACACATCGTTACGTCTCCTCCCAAACTCCTCACCTTCCAAATCACGACTCCTGTGTTCATCAAACCTGGGCCACATCCATGCTAAATCTCAGTGGTCAGTAAAAAAGGTGAACAGCATGATTTACTTAGACGTCCTTTAGGCTTTTTGTTGAAAACTTTAAACTTTTAATTAGTGATAAGTACCATGATTATGTGCTGAGAACATTATAGATATTATTTTACTTTAATGATCTGCAACTCTGAATATGGTATTATTATCTTCTCATCTGTGTAAAGGACACTGAAATTTTAAGCTAACAAGTCAAAGAACAGGGATTTGATTTATGTTCTTAATTGTTACACCCCATGGCCTCTCCAGGATGCAAGGATGCTTCTTAAGGCTGGGCAGACTGTCTCAAAAGCATAAACCATCTTTTTTTCCAGAAGGCAGGTAAAGGATAATGTGCTATTACTCTAAACTAGTACCATGTTACTTCTTAAATTCATTTTGAACTTGTTTTTTTGAAAGGATAACAGATAATTTTTTCCTACCATGAAAACTGGGCATTTAAAATTATTTCCTATGTCAGGACATTTGCTAGAAATAGACATTCTAAGATTTAAAATTGTAGACAAAACTAATTTCATACTATATTTATGAACCTGGAAATAAAAATAATTTAAAGGCTACATTTGTTCATTTAGAATATATTTTTTTAAGGATTCAGTTTCCTTTTGGAATGGTGCCATAAAGTCTCTCAAAGTCATTTAAGGCTGGAATTCTCGTCTGGGATGTGGAGTGCCTTCCAGCTGTGCCAGCATCTTACCATTCTCATGATAGGCCTTTTCTGGCTGTAGTCAAGTGTGACCACCTCCTATTTTTCCCTCCAAGTGCTTCCCATGGAAATTCTTGAAAAATAAAGCAATGTTTTAACCCACACTCTAATGAGTGGACTGGAATCCCTGTCTGTTCAGCTATCTCAGTAGTGACTCATAGATTTGTCTAGCCCTCGCTTTCCTACCATTTTCCATTCACTGTAAGTTATTTCTTCATTTTCTTTTGCTGCTCAGAAGCACTTTTTCATGTCTGCCAGCTGAAAAATGAGAAATAAATAAGATCTATAGTTTCAAATTCGAAAGTGCTATTTGAACTTCTTAATGTGGCCCTTAGTGATCTGGTGTTTGGCAGAAGCGCCTCTGAAAATGGACAGTTAGGATGCAGCTAAAAACTACATGACTGTAATTTACAAGATGCAATGCCAAACTGCAAATCTGACTAACGCATGCCATTTGTTTTTACCATGTGTGAGCTTCTGTAGAGGCACCCTTATGCCACCCAGAGAATCCAGGTTATTTATTTATTCATTATTATTATTTTTTTTTTTGCAGGTTTTGGCTGGGGCTGGGTTTGAACCCTCTACCTCTGGCATATGGGGCTGGCGCCCTACTCCTTTGAGCCATAGGTGCTGGCAGAATCTGGGTTATTTAATTTCAAAGTATAATTAAATAATAACTGTCTAGCGGAATAAGGTAGTTTCAGAA
>CAUYQV010139914.1:0-23604 GCA_963574575.1 Galagoides demidoff | reverse complement strand
GGGGAGGCGAGAGGCGGGAGATGGGGGAGGGAGGGTGATTGGTGGGGTCACCTCTATGGTTTATCTTACAAGGGTACAAGTGAATCTTTCTAAAAGCAGAGTATGAATGTCTTAACTTAATAACTAAGAAAATGACATGAAGGTTATGTTAACCAGTTTGATGAGAGTATTTCAAAATGTGTATGAAAACAGCACACTGTACCCCATGATTGCATTAATATACAGTTATGCTATAAGAAATTAAAAAAAACGTAAATACCTTAATTGAAAAATTAGTTATTACTAAAAAATTCTAATGATCATCTGAGCCTACAGTAGGTCATAATCCTTTTACAGGTAGGTATTGCCTTGATGTTGACAGCTACTAACTGATCAGGGTGATGGTTGCTAAGGCTTGGGTGGCTGTGGCAGTTTCTTAAAACAAGACAATGAAGTTTGCTGCATCAGTTGACTCTTGCTTTCACAAAATATTTCTCTGTAGTGTGTGATGCTGTTTGATAGCATTTTACCCACACAATTTCTTTCAAAAGTGGGGTCAATGCTCCCAAACTCTGTTGTTGCTTTATCAGCTAAGTTTATATAATATTCTAAATCCTTTCTTGTCATTTCAACAGTGTTCACAGCATCTTCACTAGGAATAGATTCCATCTCAAGAAACCACTTTTTTTGCTTATCCAAGAGAAGCAACTCCTCAGCTGTAAAAGTTTTATCATGAGATGGCAGCAATTCAGTCCCATCTTTAGGCTCCACTTCTAATTCTAGTTCTCTTGCTCTTTCTGCCACATCTGCAATTACTTCCTTCACTGATGTCTTGAACCACTCAAAGTAGGTGTCCTCGAACTACGGCCCACGGGCCACATGCAACCCCCTAGGACATTTATCTGGTCCGCCAGGTGTTTTTGCCACCACTGCCTGTCCTGCTCAGCAGCTGACTCATCCCGGGGCCTGCAGTCTGGCCCTCCAACGGTCTGAGGGACAGTGAACTGGCCACCTGTTTAAAAAGTTTGAGGACCACTGACTCAAAGTCATCCAACAAGGTTGAAATCAGCTTCTTCTAAACTCCTGTTAATGATGCTATCTTGACTTCCTCCCATGAATCATGAATATTCTTAATAACATCTAAAATGGTGAATTCTTTCCAGGTTTTCAATTTCCTTTACCCAGATCCATCAGAGGAATCACCATTGGTGGCAGCTATAGCCTTAAGAAATATATTTCTTAATAAGACTTCAAAGTTAAAAATACACCTTGATCCATGGGCTTCAGGGTGTTAGCAGTTGTGAAAACAACAATCTTCTTCTTGTACATCTATCTCCATCAGAACTCTTGGGTGACTAGGTGCATTGTTAATAAGCACTAATGTTTTGGAAGGAATCTTTTTTCTGAGCAATAGTTCTCAACAGCGACCTTAAAATATTCAGTAACCCATGTTGTATATAGATGTGCTGCTATCCAGGCTTTGTTATTCTGTTTATAGAGCACAGGCAGAGTAGATTTAGCAAAATTCTGAAGGGCCTTAAAATTTAGGAATTTAGGAATTCCTAAAGGGATGTAGGAATTTCAGAATGGTAAATGAGTACTGGCTTCAACTTTAAAGTCACCAGCTGCTTTAGCCTCTAATAATAGAGTTAGCCTATTGAAACCAGGCATTAACATCTTTCTAGCTATGAAAATCCTAGATGGCATCATCTTCCCAGAAGGCTGTTTTGTCTATACTGAGAACCTGTTGTTTAGCATACTTAGCAAGATCCTCTGGATAACTTGCTGCAACTTTTACAAAAGCACTTGCTCTTTCACCTTGTACTTTTATATTATGGAGATGGTTTCTTTCCTTAAATGTTATGACTCAACATCTGCTAGCTTCCAACTTTTCTTCTGCAGCTTCCTCACCTCTCTCAGCCTTCATAAATTTAAGAAAGTTAGGGCCTTATTCTGGATTAGGCTTTGGTTTAAGAGAATGTTGTAGCTGGTTTGATCTTCTATCCAGACCACTCAAACTTTCTCCATATCCGCATAAGACTGTTTTACTTTCTTATCAACTGTGTGTTCACTGGAGTAGCACTTTTTTCCTTCAAGACTTCTCTTTTGCGTTCATAACCTGGCTAACTGATTTGTGAAACAGGCCTAGCTTTTAGCCTCTCTTGGCTTGCAACATGCCTTCATCACTATGCTTAATCATCTCTAGCTTTACTTTTAAAGTGAGAGATGTGAGACTCTCCTTTTCACTTTAACACTTAGAGGCCTTTGGAGGGTTATTCATTTGCTTAATTTCAATATTGTTATGTCTCAGGAAACAGGGAGACCCAAGAAGAGAGAGAGAGATGGGAAAACAGCTGGATGGTGGAGTAGGCAGAACACACACAACATTAATTGATTATTCATTGCTTTATATAGGCATAGCGTGTGATACCCCAAAACAATTATAATAGCAACACTAAAGATCACTGATCACAGATCACCACAACAGATATAATAATAAAGTTTGAAATATTGTATGAATTACCAGTATATGACCCAGAGACATGAAGTGAGCACATGCCATTAGATTTGTTCAATGCAGGGTTGCCATAGCCTTCAATTCAATAAAAACACAATATCTGCAAAGTGCAATAAAACAAGGCATGCCTTATGTAGGAGGTATAAGCTATTTCTTTAAATGATACATTTTGGTTATCTGGAAAACTCAGCTTTGTGAAATCCTTGACTAACCCATCAATAACGGATAAATGAGGCTTTAATATATTCTGAATCCACTTCAGAAAATCTTATCTGATAGGAATAGATTGCATCTAGGCATTTCTCTGCCAACTCTGAAAGGAGATAAATGATCAGCAGAGAGACTCACAGACAGTGATATGCAGACAGGGTGACAAATGAGAGAGGTCCCAGAGAACAATGGAAAGAAGCCCAGTGCTGAGTCACTTTTGTAATTTAAAGGGAATTGGGGGGAGGGTCATCATCAGGCAAATCGTACTACAATAATATCAGAAATGAAAAAGAACAAAATAACAAAACCCAGACTGCATGGGGAGGAGAGTAAGTGAGCTGTGTGTGAAGAAAACAGTTTTGAAAAAGACTCAAGAGAAAGCAATTGGTAAAATTGTGGCTGTAGAGGGGAATTGCTCTGGCAGAAGATGATCAGATAAGTATTTTTTCTATATAAAAAGCATTGCCCCTTTAATGCACAAATGATGGCTTGGTCAAACCCATCTTCTTTGACTTCACTCTAAGGATGAAGATGATGGGAGCTTGATAACTCTGGGGAAACGTATTAAATTGTTCACTCCTTATTATGGCTTTGTCAGAAGAGGTTTTATTGAAAGAAAACTCTCCCACTGCCTCAGGATCTGAGTCTTCAGAAGGTCAGCTCCATAAATTGAGTTTTCTCTATACTCTGGGCTCATGAGAAATCGTCTCTGATTTTAGGAGGAGAAATGCAATGCTAATTGGGTCTTTAAATGATTTAACAATTAATCAATCCATAAAGCCTTAGGAGCTTGGTTCCTCTGGCATGCTCAACACAGCAAGATGCTTGGGGGTACAGAGTCATCCCAGAGACCAGCTCCTGCCCTGTGACACTAGGAAACTAGTAGGAAAAACATCACTAAAACAAGGGGTGACCAGAGGTTAATGATAACCTATGTTGTTAGTTTATAGGATGCATCCTGGAACCATTTGGAATTTTAGAAGCCTCGCTCTTCAGGAGGGGACTAAAGCAAGGCTCTCATAAATTAGTCCTCCTCAGTTACACACAATGCAGCATTTCCTTTTAACTTGGGGAGTGGAGTGAGGTTTACTCAGACACTTTACTGGTTCCTGCTGTGTACTTGGCACTACTGGGGCACTGAGAACTCAGCAGCAAGCAGTGCCCAGTGTGATTTGGTCATGAGAATATGGGCAAGAATAAAGCAGAGTGAAGGCGATAGAAACGTCCCAGGCCAGGTGATGAAGGAGAGGCGGCACCTCCATAAGATGGGGACAACCAGAGCTATGACTTATTGTGTGTCCATTCACAGCTGGGTTCCATGCCAGGTTTATAAACACCGGCTCATGCAACCCTCACGATAATCCTTTAGGGACACAATGTGACGTCCAGTTTAGGAGTTAAAAAACCAGAGGTTGAGAGGTGGCCAACTGGTCCAAAGTCAAAGGAGTGAGGGGTGGGCAGGGTGAGTGGCTCTGCAGCCCCACTCTGACTGCCATGGGCACGAGGTGGGATCGAGGGGTTGTCTCTTCAGCTAGGCTTAAACGAGATAAAGTTCAGTGCTGAAGTACTAACCATGGAGCAAACAGAAATGAGAAAAGCCTACCGATGGTCTATTTTTGAAAAGCTTACTTCTAATGCTCCTAATTTCTATATTTAACAAAGTAGCTTTTAACTGAAGTGGAGAGGCAAGGGGAAAACAAGCTTTCAGGCTTTTCTGAAGGACGCTGTTTAGTTGTTTAGTCATAAGGGCCTCTTAGCCCCTTCTGCAACATGAGATTTTTTTTCTTGCCTTTTTTTTGGGTCAGATATGAAAGTTCTCAAAGAAGCACAAAATACCCTGCAATCACAGATTATTATTATTGACATTACTATCATCATTACTGATGTTGTAGAGTCAGGTCCTGTTTGGATCTGATGATATACCACAAAAGAGCCTACACCTTTCCCTATTCACTCAGAACTGGAACAGAAGAGCATTCATTACACTAACAATTCACAAGGAACAACTGTATTCCAAATCAGTTCTATAACCAGTTGTACCTAAATTGGTTTGAATCACAAATCCGCAAATATTTCTATATTTAGAGATGAGGTGTTTTACCATTACAGAAAGTCTATTATTTTGTACATACAGCAACATTTGCTGAAAAATGTATTTTACTTAGAGGAAATCAAATAAGCAAATAGTAGGGAAGATATGTAAATCAGTAGAACATAAAAATTGTGCAGAATAAAAAGAATGTGCTTCATTGGAAGTATGCAATTTGGCTTCTGCTGACAGAGTCTTTATGAACTGCTCATACTTATTTATTTGATACCAATGATGGATGATCTAGGAGTTCTCAAAGGTAGTTTTAAAAATGTGAATAGCACAATAGATTATATGAATTCACTGGCCAGGTACTCCAACATTATCAAAATGAATAAAAAAAGAAATCCTCAACCTAAGACACAGAACCAGGGGCAGAGCTGGACAGCAACTGCTGGGCACTGACTGTGGGGCTTTGGATAGGACAATCTGGGCACATGTGTTTACCCAGGGGATGCCACGGACACACGAGCACTGAAGGTAGGGGAGCAGAAGGAGGGTGCCAGTGGCCCTGACATATACACATTCACTTATTCAGCCATGATTCAAAGGAGCCTAAAGATACACTCATCTACCCCACCATGTCCAAAAGAAAGTACAGGATGTGCCAGCTGTTGGCAAGAACCACAGGAGGCATCCTGGAGTCCGGATGGAAGGAAGTGATCCTGTAGCTGAACCCGACAATCGGGTGAAGCTCACAGAATACACCAGCCAAGCCATGGAGACAGCAGAAGGCTGATGCCCAAGGGAAGGACAGAGAGAGCCAGGGTCAGGAGCTCCAATGCCTGTAGGCAGTGGAGGAGGGGGCCCTGGTCCTCCCAGGCACATTCCCAAAGCTGGAGAACCATCTGTGTGACAGCTGATCCTCTAGGGCCGTGGGGACTCCTGTCTCTTCATGACTAACTAGGGTGACCTTTGCTCCCAACAGGTGACTAATGTCTAAAATGTATAAGGGGCCATCCTGGAAAGAGGCAGAGCAGGAGGTAGAATGGAGTATTTTTTCAAGAACTGAAGGTACTATAGAGCTTTCTGGACTGGCTGCTACACATCACTAACCTTTTAAATTCCACAAACAGAGGCTAAAGGAAAGCTGTTTGCTTGCTCACACGTTCACGCTTGCATGCAACAAACACAGAAGGCCACATGCTTAGGACTTGCAAGCATTTTTTCTACTTTTAATCCCCTCAGCTGGAACGTAGGGATTCAAAGATAAATGAGACATGGCCTTTGTACTCGGAGTGTTCAAATTCTATTTTTAGGGAATAATTTTTGTATATAGAATCCTGCCAGGGTGAAGGTGGGTTGAGTCTACTAAGAAAAATTTCTGAAAATTGTCTTTTTCTAATGGCCCAGCATGTCAAATGTTAGCCAGGCAGGGGTGGGCTAACATGGTGCCCCTAATGGAGGTGGGGGCCCTGACAACTGCTCAGCTTTGATTCTTTATTTTCAGGTTTTACTTTTGTACTTTTGTGCTCAGGGAATATTTGAGAAGGCACAACTTTTATAAAGCAAATAAATACATGTTAGAAAAATAAAATTGGTCAGTTTCCTGCACTATAAATAAAGGGAGTTGAGGAAAAGAGAGAGCAAAGACAGAGATCAATGGTTTCCCACCTGGACTCTGCACCCCCAGGAAGGTCTGAATTGGAAGTAATGGGCAATGTCTGCTGTTTTCAGAATTTCAAAAGACATAATGGAAAGTTATCTATTTACCCATGGAGAGGCAGCTGAGACCAACTTAACTTAAACTCAGAGTCTAATTGGCTTTTACCTTAGTAGGTTGACCCTGGTATTTTTCACTGATTGGAAGCTCTGACTGGCATTAAGGAAAAAATGAACTTACTTTTACTTAAATGTAGTGTGGTCAGAATAGGATATCAATGAGGGAAATATGAAACACTAGGTGAATGGGAACAGAAACCAACAGACTATCCACAGTATACTAATGAAACATGTAAAATGATGAAACATTTTAATTTTGAAGTTTAAAAAAAAGCAAAAAATCCTGTTGATGTACATATCTCTGTAGCATGATGTGCTGGCTTCTGACCACTGAATTAGGACAAATGCTAAGTGGTACTCACTTGCAAGAGTGCTGGCTGAATGTAGAAATGCAGATAATTAAGAACTGATTAGTACCAAACACTGAAGTACTCACATCACTTCCAGCCGGGCCGTTCTGGAATCATTTCCTCCTTCAGATATAATGTTGCAGGTGTAGTCACCGATGTCACCTGACCATGTCTGGCTAATAAGGAGGGACCCATCCTTCTCCACCACAATTCTAGAACTGCTAGATGGAGTGATGACCATGTTGTCCTTCCTCCAAATGTAGCTGTAGGCCAAGCAAAGAGTCTTGAGTTACAAAACCCACAAGAGCAGAATCACTGGTCCTTCTTGTTAAAAAGCAAGTAACTGACAACCTTGTGAATATACTAAAAACCATTGAACCATGCTCTTTAAAATGGTAAGTTGCACAGTATATGAATTATGCCTAAAAAAAAAAAAGGAAAAGGAACCAGATAGTACAAAAATAGATGCTAAAGTTAAAAATAGGGGAATGAAAACAGGGCAAGCTCTGTCTGAGCTTGTTTTAAAGACAGGGGTGTGTATAATAGAATCATTTATGTACTTATCTCCTAATAAAATTACACCTAACATTCCTACTGTAGGGATGTTCCCGGAGGAAAGAGTGTTGTCTGGATAGGAGGCAACAATTGTTTAAAAATCCCTAGAGTGTAATTATATAACTCATGGAAAAAATATATCATACTCCATAAACACATTTTCTTAAATCCAACCATTCTAGCAGACGGTCCTTAAAATTGCATTTTTCTCTCTTAACCCTGGTCCTTAAAATTGCATTTCTCTCTCATTTATCTATGGCAATTTTGGTACATTTTTTTTTCAAATATAAAATCAATTAAGAGCCTGTCCTGTCTTTAGATGTCCATGGGCAGGGCCACTATTCACTGTTGATGGCATGAAAGTGATCAGGCTTTTAAAGTATACCGAATTCCTTTATATTCAAAGAGTATAGACATTTATAAACTACTTATCTGAAATTACTCTGAGACAGAACAGGACTGATTCCACAAGAAGGAAATGAATAGGTTGCTTGCTTTGGGAGTCAGCATTTAGCTGTAATTGTCAAGAAAGGTCTCGTGTTCCTTGGGACGGAGAAATCCTGGGACCAGGGGAACCCCCAGAGTGAAATAATCCTGAGTGTAATCACAAATAAAGAGCTACAAGAAAACCACAAAGATCCAAGGGGATTCTTTTTGAGCTCTCCATATAGTAGCAGAAATCTCCACATATTTGAAATCATATTCTAAGCCATTTAGAAAAGAATGAATTCTTTTCCAGGCATGACAATTTTCTCTTAAGAAAGCCTCCAAGAATTTTCTAGGTAGTCTTTAACTTACTAGTTTTGTTTGGTTTGGTTTGTATTTGGCATCCTTGTAACTATACCAAACTTGGTTTTTGAGCCCCGGGAAATTTTAGAGAACCAGATGGAGATATAGACATTTATGATTTGTCAAACACCTGCTCAAGAAGCGTGAGAGAACAGCTTAGTCTCTGAATCCAGTTAATGATGTATATGTCAAAGCCATCCCCCTCTGCTCAGAGTAAAATGTCCCAGAAAGCAGGAAGGCATCTTGAATTTACCCATTTGGTTAACTGCATAACTTCTGAGCTAAGACCAGAATGAAATATTATGGTATTTTATATTATGGATTTTTTCTTTTTTGATTTATTTTTAAGGCTGATTCTGAAAATTAAAAACTATTCTGAAAGTGGCTGCTCTTTGGGAAAAAGCTCACCACTGATGCTAACTGTCTAGTGCCATGTGTTTACCTGGAGTGTCATATTATTGACTTTTACTCTCTCAGTCTGAATTCAAAGATAGGATATTATAATTCCTTAGAAAATCTTCAAGTCATCTAATTTCCTTCTTTTCATGTATTTTCTACTAAGTGTGTTAGGTACTGTGGTTGCCTTTCTTCCATGTACAGGTCTCCTTGCCCCCCATTTCATACTTTCCTTGGAGTAAAGAAAACCCCTCGTGAGTACCAAACAGCTCCCATGTAAACACTGCTAAAATCCTACTCGATCCCTCTGGATTTTTCTCTCATTAACTATCAGCCTCTGACAAGTACATTTTATAGATAGTGTATTAACCTTGGCAGAAAAAATCATGAAAAGCTGTACTGAAGTCATGAAGTGGAACATAGCTCACTGTAAATAATACATAAGGCTAGCGTGGAAAATGGGATTTGTGTGATTAATGATGGAGCCCATGACTATAAGATGCCGTAATCAGGGATCTGCAGCTAAAATCAAAGTTTCCCAAATTCCTCCTTCTCATCTCAACTTCACTTAATAAGCTCGCAGAATATTAATGAGCCCCAAAGCATTGTAACTGACTGGGCCAACCTGAGAGCGATCCGGGGGTCGTGCGTGGCCCCACACCGTAGCATGGCCATTGTCCCCTTAATTACCACTTGATCCTTGGGAGGATGGACAATGAACGTTCGGTCTGAAAAAAACACAAGCCACAACTCAGAAGAAGGACAAGTGTGAGAGTTTCTGCCCTCAGGGGGATAATGAATTGGTCATCTAACATTAAAACCTCCAAGTTTCTCTTATCTTGGCAGAACTAGTTCAAACAGAAGTGCTCAGAAACGTTCAGGGAATTGAAAACCAGCCTTCCAACATGCAGCAAAGTAAGCTTACCCACCTGGCCCCTCTAAGTCATCTTTAACTTCAAACACTCCAGGAGAAAATGAGCATGGAAGATCACATACAAATGTTTATCAGGTCCATATGCTTAGTTAAAATTTATATTCTTTCCCAAGTTAATCGTCATTTTAATAATTTTTAAAGTTTGCAGAGCACTTTGCAAAATGTTTTCATTTATATTGTTTTATTTACTCCTCACAACAATCTAGTGGAGGCTGTAATATTACTACTTCCAGTTCTCAGTAATGGAAATAGACCTGAGGTCAGCCAGAGTATTATGTCCCACATCACACATAGTCCTGGCCACTCTGGTGCCAGAAGCAGAGAGCCAGACTTGAGAGACACAGGGCTAAGTTCAAGGCCACACTTGCCTGCTGTTAATGGTGCATCCAGAAAAACATCTCTGGGTCTTAGTTTTCTTGTGTGTGAAAGGGGATGTTAACATTACTAGTGGTTGTACAGAGTAAAGTAGGGGAAAATGTTCTGCAAGCCACCACAGTGTTGTATCAGTCATTCTAGTGCTATTATAACTTTGAATGTTTGCAGACCCATAATTTTATGAAGAACGATATACAGAGATTCAGATATTACTTTTTCATAAGCTTTTAAATGTACACTTATTTTTTAGGGATAAATGACAAATCAGAAGTGTTGAACTCAAATAGAGTAGTAGTTGACAATATAGTGGGAATTTGGGTAACTTTTTTTTAAACTCATGATGTTTTTAGAATACCTAATAAATTAGAAAGAGTCATTTATCAAAGTGGACACACTATATGATACAGAATTCTAAACAAATATGAAATAAGGAACAATTAGTGAGTTATTTTTAAGAATGGCATTTTAATAAATTATTCACTCAGGCAGGTTAAAATTTTCAACCCTTCTATAGACAGCTTCATGAAAATCTGTTATTGAGCATTCTTTTGCATTTTTAAACAATGTGTTATAGTAATACAGATGTGAATGAAGCAGAGAGGAAAAAGTACATTGGCAATTGAAGCTATTATTTTAAAAAAGGTGATGGGGAATTAAATATTCCAATCCTTATGTTCCAGAGAACAATTTGTTCTGCATTTCAAAAACCTGCATTATGGATAAAATAAGAATGGCAAAATCTGGAGAAACAATAAAGAATTCTTTTGGTTCATTCCCTGCTACCCAAGAAGCATTCATTGTTAATATTTTAGAAGTGTTTTACTTGGTCATAATAATTCCATAGAAAGATATGCATTCTTTAGGATTTTAATTCTTACTTCAATTTTCTTATAAAATGCTAATAAAATTAACGAACACATCAGTTTTGTTATTTGATCTAGTTTGGTATTATATCCCTACTCTAATGACTTTAAAAAGTCAATCTTTTATCTCTCCTGAAACATCCCCATTAGATCTTTGAATACACTTTCTAATTATTCTAGAATCTGAAAAATTAATTACTTAACAGATTTCTATAAAAAAGTTGTAAAAACAATCATTCTTTTTTGATTAAATTAGAAAGTCCAAGGGCATACTGACATCCCCCAAGTAAGATGACAAGGTGATTAAACTATGATTAATAGAAGGTTCACAAAGACCATGGTCCTTACTCCATACGATGAGCATTGCAGATGCGTTGAGGGAGCCCTCTGAGTTAGCTGCATAGCAGGTGTAATTGCCAGCATCCTGGATGAAGACAGGGGTTATCTGAAGACCTCCAGATTCAAGAAGCATAAATCTAGGAATCTGGACGGAGCCACTGGCTAATATGTGGTTTTCTGAAGAACAATAAATGGGGATGTTAGAACCACAACCCTTGTTAGAAGGGAAGATAATGTTCAAGCCATACCTAAGAAAATAGCTTAAGGAAATAATCAGAATAAAGTAAAAATTGTATGCACAGAAATAACTAAAGCAGTTTCTTTTAGTATTATTTAGAATAACAAAATCCGAGAACACCCTAATTGCTCATATACAGAGATTTGGTTAAACAAATTTGGCTCCTGTATGTGATTATTACCTTTGGGTGACTAACTTGTATTTTTCTTTCTACTTATGAGCATTTGAACATTTTCCATATAAAGCTATTCGGATGTTCAAAATCAGGAAAGAACAAAAAAAAGAAAATATATAAAAGAAAAGAAAACCCTACTCTTCTTATTCATCTGTAGTTTCTCAGATCTTCATGTTTACAAGTTATGCCTGAGTGTGTGAAATGTACCTTTGAGACTTGAGAAGCCACCATTCAGTTTTCTAGTAGTATGGAAAAAAACTTTGAAAGTTTCGCCCAGATATAGTTCCCCAAGTATGATTGGTTAACCCATGTGAATCAACACAGTTCAGCACAGATTTGATACGGGTGGACATTTCACTGCTCAATTGGTGGCAGATGTGAAGGGGCTGTGAGAACTGCAAAGGCAGCTGTGATGTCGATGCCACTCTTCACAGGATAGAAAACATAGTTTGAACTAAGCTCTCCTCACCAAACTGAAGAGGGCATAAAATGACGCTGTGCTACAAGTAAACTTCTTTCTTTAAACATGATTCTAAGGAAGAACTCCTTCATTTCACAAATGAGAAAGCTGGATTATAGTGGTGTTACTTCATATCTAATACTTAACATTTTAGGGCTGGGGACAGTGGCTAGCAACTGTAATCCCAGCACTTTGGGAAGCCAAGGCATGGATTTTGAGACCAGCATGGTGACATAGAGAGACTCCATTTCTACAAAACTAAAAAAAAAAAAAAAAAAAATTATCTAGGCATGGCAGCACATGCCTGTAGAAGCAGCTAATTGAGAAGCTAAGGGCAGGAGGATCCCTTGAGTCCAGGAGTTTCAGGTTGCAGTGAGCTGTGAGTATACCCCTGCATTCCAGCCACAACAGAGCAAGACCCTGTCTTAAAAAAAAAAAAAAAAAAAAAAAAAGAACACTAGCCAGGTGCAGTGGCCTCCAAAAAGCGGGTGGGGGGGAGGCCGAGGTGGGTGGATTGCCTGAGCTCACCCACCCGCCACTTGCTCTGGCTCAGGCTGGGTTCAAGACCTCATCTCTAAAAACAGCTGGGTGTTGTGTCTGGTGCCTGTAGCCCCAGCTACTTGGGAGGCTGAGGCAAGAGGATCACTTGCACCCAAAAGTTTGAGGTTGCTGTGAGCTGTGATGCCATAGCACTCTACCTAGGGCAACAAAGTGAGACTCTGTCTCAAAAAAAAAGAACATTTTAAGGAACCCTAAAATAAACCTATGGCACTCTATGGCACTCTATGAAGAGCTTATCACACAACCATTCTTCTTTTCTTACAGTGCTTCCTTTTCTAGAAGGCAGGGGTCCTTTCTGTCCTATTTCTCCTTGTACCCTTGGCATCTAGCTCTTGGTAGGCATTCAATAAATGGTTATTTAATCTTTACTGAGTGAGTAAATGAATGAATGAATAAACAAGGTAAGAATAATAAACACAATCATTAGTCCAGTAGGTTCATTTTCCACACTTCTTTCTTTAAACATGATTCTAAGGAACAGCCTTGGCTATTTAGGAAAACAGAAGCCACCTACCTCTCTTCCATGTGATGGCGGGTTTGGGAGCCCCAGACACCTCACACCTCAGAATGGCTGTCATCCCATCAGTGACTGTGGTGTCCTCAGGACGCTGAGTGAATACTGGAGCTATATCTGGGTAGAGGAGTTAAATAGTGAAATGATCAGCATATCATCCCTCAGAGATACTCAAGCCAGCCCAGTGGAGTATTCCATATGGGCTTTATAGAGCCAATCACAGAGAAAATGGAAGCAATAAAAAATGAAAACCTTTCAGAAGTGACTATAACCCTCCATTACTCGTCTCCCAGGAATTACCTATCTTTGTTTACAACCTGAAGAGAAAATGCAGTCTCCTAAAATAATGTATACACAAGCAGGAAGAGTAGGGCCTGGGAAGAACAGTTTTAGACGGATGTTAAAAGAGGAGAGACATTTATTTAGATAAACCAAACAAACTGCTTTTATTCTTTGAATAAAAGGAAAAAAAGCTAATTTTTGAATGTAAAATGTCATCCACAAGATGGAACTTTCACATTTTCTAAAGTCCACCCTGTAAATCAAAATAGCCAGGTTTCAAAGACTTTACTAAAGACCCAATTCTGGGAGGTGTTGTGTGCCCCAGGTGTCAGAGCACATGTTCGCAGTGATCTTTGCCTCCCAAATTTGTAGAGAGGACTCACAGTGCCCAGGGCACAGCCGCTGCCTTTTCCTTCTTGGTTGAGAATCCTGGAAACCACAGCAAGTCCTCATGACTCTGCCTCCAGAGCACATCCTGAAGCCTGCTGGTCACCTGTGACCACTGGAGTTCCAGCTCTTATTTTACAGGGCCTCCTAACTGGTCTCAACACTATTGTACTTGCTGCACAGTCCATGTGACACCCAGCCTTGGGGTGCCCTTTGATGACTATAGAAGACTTCCTGTCCTGGCCCTGCTCCACTCAGAGCTCCTGAAGCCTCCAGGTACCAGCTTGCTTAGACCCTCATCCAGTTCCCTTCCCCCAAGGCCACCTTGCTCATTGTCAGGCTCTTGGTCAGGCTCTATCCCATCTGCCTCCCTTGATGTGAACACACACCAAACTTGTTCTCCATGCTATGATATGCCTGTCTCCAGAATTTCGTAGAGCTGGCTCCTTCCTGCTTTCATGTCTAACCCCAGAGAGACCCTCCCTGACCACTATGCAGGGGAGATCCCTCCAACTATGCAGCTTGCTGCCCCAACCTGTCAGGCAAAAGGCACTGGGTCCCTGCTATCTTTCTTCTCCCCTAGGACCGTCCGTCCGGGAACATAGGAGCCTTGCCTGTCTTTCTTAAAGCTGTGCACTTAGACCCTGACCTTTGGGGCCTAATAGAGATGCTGAATAACTGTTTGCCAAATGAGTGAACAAACATGAATTTTTTTACACATTTTCCTTTCATTAAAGGTATTTAGTATATACTTACAAAAGAGATACCTTAGCATTATCATGGTCATTTATTTATTTGTTCAATCACCAAATTGTCATGGTAACCAGATTAAATACCACTTGCATTTAAATTTCCAATCTCATCCTGATGAGCAATCTGTAAACTGGGCTGGGTTGGTTCCATTTCAAAGGAGGAGGAAACAGAGGCTGAGAGAGGTGAAGCGACAGATGTGCTCAGGTCACCTTCTCTTCTCATCCTTAGGCCTTTTACTGGAGTGGAGGCTGGCAATCTACAACCCGTGGACCAAATCCAGCCTGCTGCCTAGTTTTGTAAATAAAGTTTTATTGGAACACAACCATTCCCATTTGCTCAGAATTGTCTATGGATGCTTTTTCACACTGCTATAACAGAGTTGAGTGTTTATAGCAGAGAACTAAAACATGTACTGTCTAGCCCTTTGCAGAAAAAGCCTGCTGATCCCTGCCCAGAACATCTTGGCCCATTAGTGAAAGATGGGCTTTAAATAATTCTAAGTGCTCAAAACCCAGTTTCTGGTGTAAGTACCCAATATTATTTCTACTGTTTGAATTAATATTAGTTCCCTATGCTCCAAACTGGAGACAGACTTGACCCCTGGGCAAGATTCAAGGAAGTGGTCCCTAGTCTACCAAAACACATGTAGGGATCTTTAAATAGTTTGTCACTCTCTTCATAAGCTCTGGCTGTAAAAGCCATGTGCACAATGACATTGATTTGCTTTCTCAAACAGCTCTCACACCAGAGGATATCAGCATTTTGCTTCCAAAAGGGCAAACATGAAAGGTGTAATTCCATAATCACTAAATTCTACTTCATTTTAGAAGAACAATATTATACAACTATGAAGATTAAAAAGAAAATCCACAGATACAATGAAAACCTTTACTTTTATTTTATTTTTCAAAGACAGAGTGCCAAGGTATTTCTGTTAATGGGATAATAAAAGAAACTCACAAAAGAACTATAATTGTTCAATAAAACTAAAATAGAGAATGAATATAAAAAATAGAAAAAAGATCAAAAGAAAAAGATTAGGAGTGAGCTATTCATTCAAAAGCCCTTCCAATTCCATCCAGGAAAATGGGGAATTTTTTCTCTACTTCTCAAGAAAGAAGAGGGCTTAGTGCTGGTAAAAGTGAGTGAGGCTCTCCCAAGAGCAGCAAGGGCCTGGGGAGGGTGTGTGGAGAAACAACAGGTGTCTTCACTCTCAGGGTCATCAGCAGAGCTTCTCTTCAGGAACCCCAGTAGGTTAGAACATGCCTGAGGTGTGGCTCTTTGTCTGGCTACTTCTGGCCACATCATCCTGTCTGTTTACCTTGTGGGGGGCGGGGGGGTCTAAGCAGACAGTACCATTTTCTGTGTGTGTCCCTGGGCAGTTTGGGAAGCTCAGGCTCTGCTGATGGGCAATACTCACTGGTTACGTCCAGGTAGGTATGGGTCTGAATCTCCCCTCCTTCATTACTGGCAAAACACTGGAAGATTCCGGAGTCCTCTGGACATAGCTTCTGTATGCGCAGGCCTCCACTTGAGAGCACTTTGTATCGAGGATTCTGGAGTTTGCTGATGGAGATAGCATCCTTGTACCATTGGAGGGTAGGGAGAGGGACCCCTGTGTAGGAAAGGAAATAAATGTCATTTTGAAAAATTAATTCTTTACATGAGGACTGAGGCAGAATTACTTTAAAGGCTAACATGGCAGTATTTTAATAGGCATTTTCTCATCTATTATTCCTCTCAACTACCTGTAAGGAGCTTATTTCTAATCTTATCTGAAGAAATCAATACAGAGAGGTGTTAAAGAGTGAAGGGAGCCTGGGCTGGAGTTCCTTCTAGGCCCCACATGTTTGTGCTAGTGTTTGGAAAGAAAGCAATTTCAGCTGTGATTGACTTCAGGCTTCAGACTGAGATGGACGCCTCTTCCGGTCTGCAGTGCCTAATTCTGCCACTTTTTCAGGAAGGAATGGGCACAGGGTCACCAGTAGGACATAGGTCACATCCCAGGGCTGCCTCTCTCTGACAATGTCTGCTTGGACAAAATACTTGACTTGTCTTTGTTTCCATTTCCTCATACATAGGTAAGGCAATACTCATGACTCCAAAAGGCTGTGAAGAGTAGACATGTATACATTGGTACAGAATGGCTTGTGGTGAGTGCTCAATGGACAGTGTCATTGTTCATGACTTCAGCTAATGACAATAAAATGAATGCCATCTTTTAAACATCCTGTGTTGAAGGAGTTGGATATCAATGACCTTAATGTAATTCTGCTATATCAGAGGAGTGATTTATTAGGTTAAGTAACAAGCACAGGAGATTCATCTGGTTAAAGGTCCAGGTGACACAGAGGAATCACATAGTGCATGTGGGAAAAGCTGGCTCAGTCCAAGAGACAGACCATAGGGAGGAGGGGCTGCAGGATGATTCTGTTTTTGTATCCCAGGAGTGAAGTGAGATAAGAACATGGTGAAGAGGTAGATCAAGGGGTCTGGAGGGTCAGACTGAGGACAAATGTACCGTACCCCTCCTCACTGCCCCTCTACCTCCATGGTGCCACAGCAGGAAACAACATCTCTAGTCAGCGAGGGTGGAGCTGCACATGGTCTAACCAGCCCTGAATCAGGTTAGGGATTGGGGCTGGGAGTGGGTACACAGTGTACAAAAGACAAACTCACAAAGGCAGAAAGAACCTGGGTTGCAAATGAAAGGAGTTATTCTTGGCCTGAGAACATGAGGACCGCTGTTGCTTGTCCTCTGGTGGCTATGATCAGTACCTAGAGCTCAGGTGCTGGTGAATCCATGCTGCCACACTGCTCCCCCAATGGCCAGGTGTGTGTGGGACAAGCCCTAACCAAGGAAACTTGAGGTCCCTTCTCTAGGTGGCTTCTTTGAGCAGCCAGGGTGACCAGCAACAGTGGTAGACTGCTTTTCAGAGACCTCCCTCTGACTCTTCCTGAAGTCAAGATGGGCCCCACCCACCCAGTAATAGTAATGGGAAGAATAGAGAGCCTCATATAAAATTAGATCAAAGAACACAAGATAAAAATGTCTAGAGATATGGTGGGCACATGTATGTCTGTTGTGAACCCATGAGAGAAGTGAGGAGCTATCTAGATTTACTTCCAGATCTCAGGTTCTGTACCTCAGTTTCCCTATATATAAAATGGGCTTAAATAAAAATATATCTTGACATGATTCTGCAGAAAGCATACCCAAGTCCCCTGATTTGAGATGCTGTGTAAGTAGGTGTCAGATGCCTACTTTAATAAATAAAGTTAATGTCAGGGAATATTTCGAGATAACATATTCTCAGATTCTGTTCTTTGCCTTAATTATGTCTCCTGTCACTTTTCATTAAATCAGGAAATTAAAAAAAATCCATTTGAAGGTAAAAGCATAACCAATTCACATAAAAATCTCATAATAGCAGTTACATAATGGAGTTTTCATAAAGAATAACTACCTCACCTGCTGCTATAGTTTCACTGTCAAAATTAAAGGAAAGGGGGAAATTATACAATGGCAGTGCAATGTTGAAAGACCTGTTCCATCTATATTTGTAAGTCTATACTTAACAAGCAGTCTACTTTGTAGATATGCAAAAAAGGTATTCTTTCGGCTCAGTGCCTGTAGCTCAAATGGCTAAGGTGCCAGTCACATACACCAGAGCTGGTGGGTTTGAATCCAGCCCGGGGCCTGCCAAACCACAATGACAATTACAACCAAAAAAATAGCCAGGTATTGTGGTGAGCACCTCTAGTCCCAGCTGCTTGGGATGCTGAGGCAAGAGAATCACTTAAGCCCAGGAGTTGGAGGTTGCTGTGAGCTGTGATGCGATGACATTCTACCCAGGGTGACAGCTTGAGGCTCTGTCTCAAAAAACAAATAAACAAACAAACAATCAAACAAAAAAAAGCCCCAAAAATAATAACAAAAAAAGTATTCTCTTGTCAAAGGGAGAGTTTAAGATTGTCATTTATTGAAAAATAATTGTTAGTACATAGGGAACTAGGAGTGTTTCTATTTTGGGGAAATTTAATGCCATAAACAGAAATCTTATCCCCCACAGTATTGTATACTCTTATTTCTAAAATATAAACACTCTAAATATTTTATAGCTTCACATTCACAGAGTTGTTGGCTTAAAGAAGCTAGTACTTATACAAGAAAAAGAAAAATGCAGCCACAGGAAGAGAAATACTTCCAGTTGAAATGTATATTGGTCTTCTCCCACCGGCTCTCCCCCTTCTTAGAACAGAGAACAGAAAGAGAGCAGATCTACAGAAAGAGAGAAGATCTGCAGACAGTAGCCATTGTGCATTGACCGGGAGCTGAGACCCAGAACCATTCACTGAACAAGTCCTGTGGGACACAGCAGGTGCTACACAAACATGGTGGGCAGAGGAAGGGTCTTCATCTTCAGCTGTGCTGTCATTACTATAAGGAGTGACACTCCACTCACTTTTAAAAATTAAAAATGCCATCCTTATGGTTATACCTACAGATCAAAGGCATTTGTTTTATGCCATGGGCTCTCAGGTGTTGGGGGTAGTCAGGTGTCCTGGCAAGAGCAGAGGCTTTGGTGGCTGATAGTTTTGGCTTTGGATCCTGTCTCCATTACCATGTAACCCTGGTAGTTACTTATCACGTACTTCATGGACAACTCCTACATATCAGACACTGTACAATGATTTTACAAGAGAAATATTGCATTTCATCTTTGTGGCTCTGTGCCGTGAGCAAGTTACTTAACTTTGCTTTCTAGGGCTCAGCTTTCCTCTGTGTACAGTGAGATAATAATCTCTCTGTTATAGAGCTGTTTTAAAGATTTACAAGATTGGTAGTAATCTTTACCCTCTAAGCTCTTAGAGGGTTGGAGAAAATACCCATCCTTAGGATGAACAGGTATGAACAAAAAAGAAAAGGTCCTTTTCATTTTTTGACAGTGGCCAAACACAAGCTCTGTTAATGAAGTTGTCTTGAAAAACCTGCCCATGCTAGGAGGTGTTATGTAACTACCTGTGCTACCCAAGGTGACTTGGTGACTGTGGTAGCTAATCAAGGCACAGGTGGGAATGAAGGGTGGGATTATCTAAGTAACAGTGGAAAAGTTGATCCAAAGCTGAAAAAGCAAAAAAAAAAAAAAAAAAGAAAGAAAGAAATTTCCTATCAAAAAATGTAAAATGTAAAACAATCTGCATTCCTTTAGAGAAAATTAAAATTATTTGTTCATCAGTCCCATTCACCCCATGGATGAGAACAAACTTTCTGCCCCAGGCCCTGGTGGGTCAGGCTCTTGGAATCAGAACCTCTAAAGGGAAGTCAACAAAATATGACTGTGTCCTCCCTTGGCCTCTGCTTGGGAAGTGTGTCTCTGTTTTACAGATAAGAAAACAAAGCTCAACAAGGTCAAACGCCTTGCCCAAGGGCACACGTCCAGTAACTGAGTTCTATTCTACTCCAAAGCCATACACAATGCCTCCCCAGAACAATGAAAATTCTGCCTTAAGAAAATTTTGCCTTCATTCCTCCTCATCATAGCTCCCTGCCCAATAGCTCTGCACACTCACCCATGGCTTGACATATGATGTCCACAGTTTCTTCCACTTCAACAAGAATCCGACTTTCAGGTTCAGCAGTAAAATATGGTGGCTCTTTAAAAGAGGAAAAAAAAAAATAACCCCTAAGCAACAGAAGAAGGATATGTCAGAGGCCATACAGCCTAAAATAGTTTGAGCTCCTTTCAAAACTATTTTTTTTAATTTCATCATTAGTTACCATCATACATACAAAGTAGAATTCAGTGAGCAGAGGCCAAAGGCAATTTATAGTCTAGGGTTTCAGAAGGCAAATTACTACTCAGGGTGATGGTTACTTTTCAGTTTATGAGCTTGAATCATGGAATATCTTAATTCACATTTTAGAAGGATTATCCCAAGAGGTTCATAAAGGTTTATATTTACAGCACAGTATTTTATAGGCTAGTTTGCTTCAGTATCTAAACTAAACACCAACTCATGAAGCATGTCAAATAAAGTGGTGTAGCAAGGCACCCAGCCTCTACCAAGGAACAGTACACCTATTAACATATTTTTTAAAGTCATAGCAGTTCTTCTCCAAAATATAGATTTAATATGTCAATGGAATGCAAAATAATCACAAAGGAAACTATCTTTGAGTAGTAAAGGAAATTCTTAACCACGTATCTATCTCTAGATACTCTATTTGCCTGTTCAACAACAACAAAATAACAGTTATATTAAACAATGAATTTCCTTGGAGAATAAATTGCAATATTTTTCTCAGTTTATTCAGCAAAAATTCAGCAAAGGCATAGAAAAATTTGTCAAGTATTAAGGTGGTAGTGATTTCATTATCATGATAACAAAAGGCTGTTGTATTCACTGCCTGTGTGATAATTAATTTCTGGGAACTGTCTTCCAGAGTGGTTTATTTTCATTGTAACTGGGTTGAATGTGGATAATATAGCTTGGCTTGCCTCCTATATTGACTCTATCCTTAAAACAAGGTAGAACCTAAGTGAGGAAAAAGAAAAATGAAAACTTGGCATTTCAAAGAAATGATTAAGGAGAAAAGCTGAAGGCTTCTGAATGGAGGCAAAGTTAGGTATCAATTCTGCAATTACCTGGACCACTCATGCAGAAACAATCTGCTTGACTTATCCACTCTGACTGAGGAGATGGCTGTACACTCCCTCGATGTAAGCAGAATCCTCTACTTAGATTTTGTGTGTATAGACCAGGCCTAAAGATTTAGTGTCTACCTTTTCCAAGATGATCTTCATTGCACGCTCATATATTCCCTATTCAGCCACATTTCCTTAATCAATAGTAATGAAGGCAGCATTATTTATATTCTAACTACACAGTAGCTGCATCTGTCAAGGCCATGTGCGTGGGTCCTGACCCATATTCATCAGTGAATGCTGAGTCAATACCTATGGTCATGGTCTGATTAAAGGATATGAAGGGAAAAGGAAAACAATACATTTAACATCAACATTTGCTTATGATTAATTACAGTTTTCCTTTTCTTAGTTATCCATTTTATTTTTAGATAACTAAAAATAAAGAGTCACATGCAGAGATAACACTGAAAGCTCCCAGGCACCCTTTACTCAGTTTCCCCAATAGTAACATCTTGTAAAACTGTAGCACCTTGTCACCTCCAGGACACCATCAACCTGTCTTATCCAGATCTCCCTAGTTCTGCTCTGCTAAAGTGTGTGTGTGAGACAGAATATATGTTTAAGGTTCTGTGCAACATTATCGATTGTGGTTCATATGTCCACTAGCACTCAAAACACAGACCTCCCATTACCACAAGGATGTGGCCTTTCCTTAAACATGACCCAGAGCTGGAAACCTCTGATCTGTTCTCTATAAATTTGTCATCCCACAAATATTATGTAAATGGGAGTATATAGTATGTAAACTTTGTAATTGTTTTTTCCACTCAGCATGATTCCTCTGAGATTCATTCAAGATGAGTCACACTTTGATAATATAAAGTCCATGTATATATACACAAATGATCAGTAGCAATACAACCAGACTACTTTCTCTGAGGTATCAACTAGGGACACTATCTGGTACAATGTCCTGCAGCCTCCCTCAAGTCCAGGATGGGACTTGAGGAGTCAGAAGTGAGGGCCCTTTGTACTCTGACTACAATTGGCTCGGAATGACCAAGCACACAGCTCTGGGGCTGGCACAGTGGATTATAGAGCTTCAGGCCCAGCCAAGGCTACTCCTTTCTGAGTGTGGGCCTCTCTAAACCCCTCCATTTACCACATGGGGTTGTCACATATCATATCCACCAGACTCCAGCACCCTGGCTTGGCAAAGCCAGGAACCTACACCTGTAGAAGTTTTAGTGATTCAATACTAGGAAGGCTGAGGATGGTACAGGTAGGGCATATTTGTCACTCCTGATGCTCTTACCTTGTTCCAGAGGCCTTTCAGGTAGCCTAGCAATGACACCGGGGTGGCACTGCCACAGGCTCCAAAGGCTCACAGGCCCAGGCAGCTCCTGGCCCTCATTCCAGCACCTCCTCACCTTGCACAGGTGCAGTTTCTCTCAGTGCACATTATCCTAACTCCATAGGTACTCAGTTCTCTCCCCATCCCTACACATGGTCTTCCATCAGGAAAACAAGTTGGAAGTACCAGGCCCATCAACCAGGAGAAGCCTGTGAGCTGGATGGTGAGGAAATGCATTGTGAATTAGCCATCCAGTGCATAGACTTTTCCTGCCACTTAGTCTTCAAGGGGCTAAAGAGTGAGCTAATCAGTCACAACTCATTCTTGAAAGGGTACACTGCCAATGCAGACTGATGCTAGACTTTCATAAATTAATCACAACTGCTGCTAATAAGACTGGGGACTGCAATGAACACTCCTATCTTTTGTGAAACAATATGATGACATCTAGAAAAGTTCTTGTGCCCTCTGTGAAATCGGAGCATTAAGAAGAGGTCAGGCACAAACTTCTAGGTCCCCAATATTAGACCAGAAGGTGGGGAAACCTCCCAGTCAGTCCCCAAGCCAAGGACCTCTATTGCCCCATTCTTCAAAATACCAGGGTGATAAGTGCAGGTTCTGGCCTGGTAGAGACACCATGTGAAGGGGTGCCCACGCATATGTCCTGAGTAGGGATCACTGCAAGACCCCAAGATTCTCTTGGCTCTGTCCTTCCTTCTCAGAAAGCAGCAAATCCCATGCTGTGCCACTGGCCAACACTGTTCACATTGTCCATGGTGGTGGACAGACTAGTCCCCAAAGACGTCCACACCCAACTCCCAGCAGCCTGTGAATATGAGCTGTCATGTGGCAAGAGAGACTCTACAGAAGTGATTACAGTATCCAACCCTGTAATAGGGGGATTACTGTGGATTAGCTATACCTAAGGAGGGCAGTCTAATCATATGAGCCTTTAAAAGCAGAGAACTTGGCTCGGCGCCTGTGGCTCAATCGGCTAAGGCGCCAGCCACGTACACCTAAGGTGGTGGGTTCGAATCCCCAGCCTGGACCCGCCAAACAACAATGATGGCTGCAACCAAAAAATGGCCGGGCGTTGTGGCGGGCGCCT